>ML776581.1:6126814-6143173 GCA_009831015.1 Picea engelmannii
TACAGTAAAACTGGTTTTCTATTAAATAACGAAATAAGCTGAAACTGTAAAAATGCAGCGGAAACAAGCTTGCTGGAATGGTGGCGGCTTATCTCTGAGAAGAGATGTGACGGCAGCGCGCATTCGCAAGAAGATGGTTACAACGAGGCTCTGAAGGCCTTTTTACAATAAACAGGAATGCCAAAAGTCCTAGACATCCAAAAACCTAACCCTAGGAGATGAAGCGCCAAAAGTCATGTGGGCCCCGTTTGGGTAAGTTGGTGCATCAACTTCCCGGGGTCGTAACTTTTGCATACGATCTCCGTTTTAGGCGTATGATAGCTCATTGGAAAGATCTATCCNAGAACTACAACTTTTGGCCGAAGCAACATCGATCTACGATCCATGTTGCTCCCCCGTTTTCCCAAAAAACATCGTTTAGGGCCTCAAAATGGCCCCGGAAGTTAAAAACTGTTAAAAATAGTAAATTACCAAAATTGCCAGAAACATGTTTTGGGCCAGTTGGAGAAGGTGGGTGGCCACCGATATCCACCTGGATCAACGGGTCTTGAAAGTCCTGCAACAAAAGAAGCCCCCTCCTCCACTTCCTGATGGAGTCGATACGAAGTATTTTATAAGACAAGACAAATGCTCTGGAATGCATGCAGATAGTGAATGCTCTAGAATGCATGCAGATAGCCAGGCAGCGTCACGAAAATGGAGTGCAAGGCCTGCAGCTTCTGAACATGCATTGAGTGCAGTGTCCTAAATTTGTTTTATAAAAATATTTTTTAATTTTAATAAATAATTTAAAATAATCACATACACCAGGCAAATAAAGTCACATCCAAATCATTTCAACCAATCCAAAATTCAATTGAGAAAATTTTAAAAATAGGAAAATGTATTGTATTTCGTTAAAAAATTGAAATAATAAATGTATGCTTAAGAACCTTGGGATATAATTTAAATATTCCATAAAACATACTAATTAATGCTACAAAAAACACCATGTAATACGTCGTTTCACAGGGGTGAATGTTATAGTCCTTAGCCCAAGGCAAGGACTAATAAGCATTCCTAATCTAATCGACTAATCACAATTATGAATATGTTCATTGAAAGGAAAAGTTGGTTTATTTTATAGCTTGTAACTTTTTTATTTTTTACTCTTTAAAAAAATATTTTAAATTTTTCTATATTAATAAATATAATTTTTTTTGACAATTATTAAAACTACTCTAAATATTAAATAAATAAAATTTAAATACAAAAACAAATTAAATGATATTCTTAATATTAATTTCTACGAAGTTTTTGGAGGATCCTCCATTACCTTTTCTTGAATTGATAGAAATCCAATGACCAAGCATTTTAGCTATGCTTCCAAATTTTTAAACTCCATTACCTTCTCTTGAACTATAAAAGTCCAGCGCCCAAGCATTTTAGTTATTCTTCCAAACTCTTAAACCCCTACTCTCTAAATCCAATCTTTTCAACCTTAATTTATGTTAAAGTTATAATATTGTACATTGAACTTAAGGAGAGATTTGAGACACACCATCATTTAAATTCAAATTGCATGTAAGTGAGAAGGGTTACATGTTTGATATCATTATTGAGATTATTACCTTACATTAAAGTTAGAATATTGTACATTAAATTTAGGGAAAGATTTGTGAGACACCATCATTTAAATTCAAATTGCATGTAAGTGAGAGGGGTTACATGTTTGATATCATTATTGAAGGTATTAGCTTAAATTAAAATTAAAATATTGTACATTGAATTTAGGGAGAGATTTGTCAGACACCACAATTTAAATTCAAATTGCATGTAAGTGAAAAGGGTTACATGTTTGCTATCATTATTAAGAATATTTTTTTTATATGCTAAGATTTTTTCATATGTTAAGAGAGTACAGAGCCCTGTCATAACCAAGAAAAATATTTACAGTACAAAGTGCTTGAAACTTTGAAGTAAGGCATTACTTAAGGAAGCCTTACATATATGCATCAATGTTCTTAGTAAGGCAAATGCTTAAAATTATTATTTTTTAAATAATTTTGAAATGATTAGCTTGAGAGTTTGAATTTTGAACTATGTTATTTTCTAGCTTTGAAGTGATAAGTTGCACACTTAATTCAGTTGAAGTGAGAATTTGGACATTTGAAGTAGAATGTCCATAATGATGTTATTTATAGTTATTAAGTATGGTTAATGATTCTTAGTTATGCAAAGTTAGATTAATTAAAATTAAGAATAAAATGAATTTGTTAAATATGGTTAATAATTCATAATTATGCAAAGTTAGGTTAACTAAATCTTTTTCATATTTCTTTAAATTTCAAATTATATTTTGTGGTTGGTCATGTAAGTAGGTGTGATTAAATACCCCTACTGGAGGTGACATTTCTTTTTAAAAAATAAAAATAAAAAATAAAAAATTAATAATGTCATGTATGGTTAAATACCCCTACTGGAGGTGACATTTCTTTTTAAAAAATAAAAATAAAAAATAAAAAATTAATAATGTCATGTATGGTTGTTGTGATTGGTGTGCAAGTAGATGACGTCGCCTTGAACACTACACCGGTAGTTTTGGCAGCGGGTGATGGCTAACATAGAATAGAATACAGGTCTTAAATGCATTAGGTTGGCATACTTATATTATCCATATTACATGTGTGTAACTTTTCACTTTCTGTAATCCACTTGCAAATGTGTATCCAATAGTTTGGTCTCAATAAATATCTTGTCCACCAAAGTCGGCATGATATGGTTGATATTGGAATAGACACGAACTAGATGAATAAAAAAGAAATTGGGCTAACTCAACATGATATGGTCCATATTGGAATAGACACAGACTAGATGAATAAAAAATAAATGGGACTAGATGAATATGGATTGATTATACTAAAGAAATTGGGCTAACTCAACATGATATGGTCCATATTGGAATAGACACAGACTAGATGAATAAAAAATAAATGGGACTAGATGAATATGGATTGATTATACTTTTGTTCATTATGAATATATATTTTACTAGTTTAATACAATATATGGATTTTACTTTATTTTAATTATAAAAGGGAATGGTTTTGGTTGTTTTAATAAATAATTTTAAAATAAACTTTTTTAATATAGAAGTTGTAGTATACAATTTCTAAGTATAGAAATCAATCATCTTACTTTGATTTCATTTGTTCCTTACCTTTGTCCCAAAGGCAAGTACTAGTTGATATGAAGTTATCACTTGTTTTATTTATTTTTGGTTTTTAGGTCAAAATATCAACTTGGGCCCAAGGTTTCATGCCTACCCTAACTCAGCACACAAACCATTAGGGATAAGGAAAACAATATAAACCATGTTCATTCAATTCCTCCAATGCATGTGGGATAATTACTTTAGAGTACAAGATCAATGGTCCAAATCAACCATGTGAGTAGATCAAATGTTGCTAAGCATCGACTTCAAGCAATCACAACTCATGATTCAAGAAACCAAATTAGGAAAGAGAGGACCGCGAATTTGATGGGGAATGAACTGTAAATTCTTCAAGCAACCATAACTCATGATCTAGAAAACCAAATCAAACAAGCAAGGGCTCGTTGGAAAGATGGAATAGTGTAGAAGATGTTAGTAAAATCAGTTTTACTAGCTTGACCACTGAAATGCGGAGAAAAATTGAAGAACAGAAACAGATGCAGTGGAGCATAATTAAGGATATTTTCAATGACTTTGACTCGTAGGATTCCTACAGCATGAATCTGACGACTTTAAGAGTCTTCTTAAGTTCTGAATATAATGTTCATATATTTATAAATAAATTTGTAGGTGAAATTTGAATTGTTTGATAACAAAAAAAAAGGAGACAAAATGAAAAGTTGTAATTGAAAAAAAAAAAAAACAGTTACAAGAACTAAAGATTATTTCTTAATTTATAAAAGAGAACTCATTGTATGAAGAGAGTGATTTTTTCCCATTGTAACATAGTTGGTACTATTATCTCATGGAATGAAGAGCATAAGGAGAATTTGGCAACCATGAATGGTGTTATGTTAAGAATGTTTTTTGGATAAAACTGTGTACAAGGCTTTGAATGGTGTTCAATTGCATATGAGACTATTCTATATGTGTAATTGAATTTTACAGTTTCTTGAATAATATTTCATATGAACTATTTATGTGTGTGTTCTTTGAGTTATTTGACGTTTGTGGTTACTAAATGTATATAGGGATGGTGTTGCAAGCGTAATTTGTAACTAATTACGTTTATATCTATTGCATTATTGCTTTCATATATTACTGTTGTTAAAAAAACAAATTGAGAGAGAAATAGCACAACAAGAAAGCATGCACGTAGAGCCAATATTTATCTTGGAAACTCTTAATCGAGAGAACCAACACTTCCATAGATATCTATTAGCCTTGGCTAAACTAGCCAAGCTAGGCCAACACCACCCACTTGAGGCTACTTGCACCTAATAGATATCTAGGCCAAACCAGCCAAGTCATGCCAACACTGGCCAATTGAGGCTTCCAGAGGATACTTGAGACTATGTGCATGTTTTTTGTTGTGTTATTTCTCTCTCAATATTTAACATAGTATCATATCCGCGTAGAGTTTGACTCTCCAATGAGAGTGGTATGATGTTGAGGTCCATGCCTATGAAATTGTTGGTAAAGTGAGTGACCCATTGAAGAGAGATATTTACACAAATTGAAGTGATGATTCATGGGTTTATGAACCATGGTGAATAACACAAGGAAATGGAGCATAGGAAAAAGTGCATTGAAGATGAAGTACTAGATGAATGAGTACTTTGTCTCACTGTATTTGGAGCAAGGAGGGATGTTGATAAAGAAGTTGGTAGATGCATCTTGCATCATTTGCTCAGTTTTACTGTTACACCTTGTTTTCTCCCAAGACTGTAATTATGCACAAACCTTATATGTTAATAATATGAGGCATGTAATTGTATTTTTATTTAATATAAACACCAAACTGCTAACTGAGAGGGATCAACCTTGATAAGTATTGGCCATGATATACCAGAGGAAATTGATGAAGTAGAGGGATGATGGGATGGTTGAGTGAAAGGAAGACAAGATGCATCAGTGAAGAAAATAGGAAGCTTGCACAACAAGCTTATCGATGCTTACAAACATGATGATTTCACCACCAACACACTAGACTGGTGGAAGAGACCACGTGAATATTAAATAGAAGGCCATAAAGGTGGTTGGGTAGTAATGACTACCGCAATTGGCCCATGCATAGAAAGAATGACCAATTGAATTGTTGACAGGAACGTACCGCAAATTTCCCCTTCAGATTGAAAAAGGGTGGATTGCAGGTTACGTCTGCAGGGGATTCAATAGAGAGCTCGAGGAATGGAGAGAGGCAGGCAAAAAGGCAATGTCAAAAGCAATATAGAACAAAGACAAATATGGAAAAATACAGATGAATGAGAGAGAGAGAGAGAGCTTAGAGAAAAATGGGCAACAAAAAGAAGAAGGCAGATGCGTTGATTGAGAAATAAAAGGATAGATTTCTTGAAGAAAATAGGAAGCTTGTCCAAGCTGAGGATGATCACCCTGAACATAGATGACCCAGATCCTGAACTAGAGAAATAGTGGGCTACAACTTGGTGCTTACTGGACAAAAATTGACACTGATAAGGGAAGGTCGTTGAGGGATTGTTACGCAGAGAAGGGACTCCCTTGTGCAAAGAAAATCCAATTGATAAACCACCTGATAAACCTATAGAGACCCTGAGCTTGGTAGGAAGTGGCAAATTTTGTTGTGTCAGAGGGAGAAGGAGAGAAACCTTCTCTGATCATCGCAGACTTGGAGCCCTGCTGAGTCAATTTTCTTGGTTGTATCATGGCTTGGCACAGGGGTGGAGTGTTGTAGGAAGTGACTCTACAACATGACCTAAGGTTGGGAGGAAAGGTTTCCTCTCTCATTCGATTGGATTGGATCATTCCTTTATCAGATAAGTGATGTGTCTGTATTGAACTGACTATGAATGACTTATGTGAATGTCTTATGTGAATGACTTACCTGAATACTTAAGGATAGAAAAATTGTGTTTATATATATATATATATATATATATATATTAATGTTTAAATCCAAGAGGCTAATTTTATACTTAAACTATGACCTGAATGTGACAAGATAAGCGGCATGGGGATGAATAATAATGCTTGGTTAAATCGTGGAAATGAATGAACACAAATTTCTACATGTTTGAATACCCCATATGTTTCATGTGTGATGTGCTTGCAACTCATGCGAGGCCTAAACCCTAAGTTTGACAGTCTGTAGAGACTTCAGGATCATCTTGAGTCCTCAAAAATCAGAAGTCGAAGTCTTGCAGGACTCGGAAAATGGTTAATTCCTTTGAACGGACAATTATGACTCTGTAAACCTTGCGTTGGTTGACAAGGGACAACCGTTGTTGATCTGAATAGATCGTGACCATTGATCGGTGGTTAGTTAGAGACGTCGTTTCGGAGAGATCCCTCGAGAGTTGTGGGAAGGGATCCGAAACAAACCTATCAGAGTGAGACTTTCAGGAGGAAATCTCATGTACCGTGAGCATAACCCTGATGAAAATATCCTGAAGTTAGATTAGCACAAGTTATATATCCATGAATGGAAGGGATGAAATTCCAGTTGTTGATCACTACGCACCCCACTAGTAAGTCAGAAGAATGAGAGCTGAAAAGGAGCGCCAATGTGAAGACACATGTCAGTAGTTGTCTAGGTGAATGTATTTAGCGCGAGCCTAGTTGGCTCAACATTGATTGTTTTCTAAGTATGACCTTGATGGATTCAGAGAAATCCTTCAATGACCTAGAAGTGAGAGTCTAATGAGGGAATGCCAGAACAAAGGTTTAACCCCATGGATGACATGGCCTGCCAGCAGGATAGTTGGTGGGAGTTAAAGTGACAAGTGTCACTTACCTAAAGGTGGATGAGTTGAGTGGAGTTACCTGGTGGGAGAACCTTAAACTCTGAATCAATCTCAACCATCTAACGGGAGATTTTGATTCACACCCACAACAGTTTATTAAGGAGAAGAGTATATTCCTCGATGTCCTGGTTTCAGAGTGAGGAAACTGCTTGAATCATTTTAGCTCGGAACAAATGGCATTGAGGGGGAATATTCTTTGATACCATATATGTCAAAGATAAGTTGCAAGAGTACTAGTAAAGAGTCTGAGCGATGGCTCTGATGGTTCTAGGTGGAGCAGACTCATTTGATGGCAGAATTTCATAGGCACATGTAGGTGCAACACAGTCATCATGTCTGACGACGAATGTGTCGAGGTGTCACTTGGATGCCTCATGTCAACGGCTAAATAGGTCAAAGACCAAGGAACTTTGGAAAGGTCGTAACTTTCGATCTAGGACTCGGTTTCGAATGAAACAACCATCGTTGGAAGGATCTTGACAAGTAGGAGGCGATGAATCCCTACAGAGGGGATTGAGATGACTAAGAGAAACAATAATTACAATGCTCCATCCCTTAAAAAGGACACTTAGGGGGTCGGGTGTGTTACATATACAGTGGATTGATGTGGAGCATAGGCAGAAGCGCATTGAGGATGAAGTACTCTGTGAATGAGTGCTTTGGCTCATTGTATTTGGAGAAAGGAGGGATGTCGGTAAAGAAGTTGGTATATTCTTCTTACATCATTTTCTCATTAATATAGTGGATCGATGTGGACCATAAGGAGAAGTGAATTAAGGAATAAGTACTCAGTGAATGAGTGCTTTGGCTCAATGTATTTGGAGCAAGGATGGATGTTGATAAAGAAGGCGATAGATGCTTCTTGAATCATGTGCTCATGGTAAGATAAGTACTTGGTTTATGTAATTGTATTTGGAGTAGGAGGGATGCTTGCAATGAAATAGATTGATGTTTCATGGCTTCACATGCTTGGGCATAAAATTGTAATTATTTTTATGTATTTGTATTTTATTACATGTAAATGTGCATATGAATGTAAAACCTATTTAGGCATGTGTACCCCTGGTTTGATGGTTCATTGGTATAAAGTCTAGATGTATACCTAACTGATCAGGGGGCATCTTGTATTCCCAATACTCGGTTTATAAACTTTGAGGGGGTAGGTGTGTATCCCAAGTCAAGTTTAAAGGAGGGAATGTTGGGTTAATCTTGACTCGATAATAGATTCATTGATTAGGTCATTGTTGGGTTAATCTTGACTCGATAATAGATTCATTGATTAGGTCATTGTTGGGTTTAACTTTAGTGGTTTATGGACCCATGGTATTTTCCCATAGTATTTGATGTGAGTCTTTGTATGTCGTTGCATGGCTATCTCCACACCATGCATGTCCAGGAATGTTTTCACATGACTATCTCCACTCCATGTATGTATTTGCATGGCTATCTTGAGCCCATACATGTCTTTGCATGGTTATCTCCACTCCATGAATATCTTTGCATGACTATCTCCAGGATATGCATGTCTTTGCATTTTAATATAATTCCAGTAAAGTAATTTTGGTTGTAATTGATGAAGCCTATTTAATGGCTTGAGATACTCCATTGTAAGAAGCCTCAAGCATCCTCAATGGTCGATGTTGGCTTGGATTGGTCAGTTTGGACAAGGTTATTAATAGATATATATTGAGGTGCCAGTTCTCCCAGTTAAGGGTTTCCATGGTAAATATTGGATCTATGTGCATACTTTCTTGTTGTGTTATTTCTCTCTGAGTTTTTAACAACTATTTGTCATGAACTATTTCTACAACCAATAATATCACCTAATATTGCATCTATCTGTTAGAATTGCTCCTACATGATAGGTTATAAATAGTTAGATTAGATAGTTTGCATTTGTTTTAATTAGATTAGATTTATAATAGTTAGAGTTCTTTGGGGAACCATTTATTGCCTTTCCCTTTTTATTTTAATTCGTAGTGGCAACCAGACCCGCATACTGGTCTAAATTTACCATCCCAAACAAGAGTGAATCTAATTAGGACTCTCCATCATGAATTTTCCTTACCTTCTTAATAGTCCATTTGAACCCGTCAACAAGTACCAAAATTGAACATGGCATTGTCAACATCAACATTACCACTTATGGAAAATCCTTCAAATACATTATAGTACACCATAGAAAATACCAAATACGAGGTCATGAAAAATCTCTTTCTCTTCATATAATTTGAAAGTTGATAATATATTTCATTCAAAATTATTTCAGCCTAGTCAAATATTGCTTTCATCCGAACATAGAAGTGTAGCACATACATAATATACCTTAGAATGTAGGATGTAGAATCATGTCTCACAAGCCATGAGAAAATCCAAGAAAAATATCAGTATGGTTGCGCTTAGATAACGAGCATATGTCAATATGAGTTCTATCGACTGGTATTGCAAAGGATGGTGCCAAGAAGTCCTTCAACAAGTTTACTCTACCACCTTGTGCATCCATAAACGAGTTAGCATCTGTAATCCTGAGAAATTTGTTTGGAACGGGGAGTCACAATATTTTCCCGGATACATTTGGAGTTAACAAAACATGATTCCTCCCTTCAACAACAATTTGAATCATCCAATGCTTGGAGTCAAATCTACTTGCGCACCAAGAAACTAGTTCTTTGAAATCAAAAGCTTCATGCATGGAACCAACCTTGGCTAGACCAGTTGTCCAAATATTATTGGCAAGTTTGTGTTCATGAGTGAGGTTGGAATACCACTGATAAGTTGTCAATCAATGAAAAAAATTGTTCTGGCAAGCAATGGAGTTGATAGTATCTCTGCATAAAGGTTCCTTCTTTTTTCTAGTTTCCATCTTTCCCACTCTTTCCAATACACTTTGACATATGTGAAGGTTATTAATATGAATTACAAATCTTAATTGATAGAAGCTATGATAATTACTAGTTATTAATGAAACATCATTTCAGTATGTACACTTTCCTTCAAAATGCATGTGAACTATTAATAGTAAGTATCCATCATACGCACATGATATTTTGGAAAATGCGACCATTAAGCCTCATTTACTTCTGAGAACCATCTTTTCCTTGAGAATAGAGACATCATGAATTGATTCAGATTATATTGAGAACAAAATGATATACAAATGAAAATATAGCAAAGAACACAAAAATACAGTGAAAACCAACTTCTATTAATGAATAACAGAACATTGTAGAACACAAATTGGCTAGAATGGTGGTAGCTCTTAAGAGAAAGAGATTTCATCTACACTCATTCGCAATAAGCATTACATCACACACTGTTGCATTCTCAAATGACCTCCATCAACTTGATTATATATGAGAGAGTGAGAGAAGAATAATTCCCATGATGCATGTGGGATAAATTGGTCTAAGTTTACAAAATGCCATAGGCTTGTAAAACACTAGGACTTCACGGGAGGTCACCCATCCTAGTACTAATTTATCCCAAGTGCGCTTAAATACAGAGTTCTAATGGATATGATGCATTAACATTGTAGGCATGTACATATGATGGTTATAATTAACAACTGGAGATGGCATTACATTACATTCCCCATCAAAAGGGTGAATATCATGGTTTATCAAAACCACAGGCTCGAAAATGTTGATTCAATGGAAAAGGTGGATGGTCACCGAGATCCACCTGGATTAGTCCTCCCCCTTAGGAATAAATGGCCCCCATTGCATCAGTTTCCCTCGGGATATGAGGAAATTTTTGTTGAATTTAAACCTTGGTGAGCCACTTGACTTGTTGAAGTAGTTTTCCTACTTGTACTTGACATTAGCCTGTTGAAGGATGTCATTAACTCGTCGTTGGAGTTGTTGGAGCCGTTCAAAAAATTTGGTTGCATGATCTGCCTTGGTCTCAGTGTTGTAGCACTTTGTCTATGAATATCCATCAAGAAGAGCTATATCAATGGGGGATAATGGTTAGAACCCCAAACACACCTGAAAAGGGTCATGGCCAATAGAGTTATGCCAAACATATGGAAGACTCTCATTCTCTGGAAGGGAGCGTCTATAGATTGGACCATTAGGTAAAAGAGCATCATGCACCAAGTCAATGGAATTATTTACTTGGCAGTGTAGAGGCACCCCTGTAGGTGGAAAATTATCTTTGTGCTCCTCTACAATCTTGTCGACTTTCCTTTGTTGTATAGAAAGGTCTTGGGCCAGGGCTGTGGTGGTTGCAGTGACCTTTTGTTCACCTTCTGGCCAGATCATGAAAATGAAAAAAAAAATAGTTTGAGAGATTACTTTATGACATTATTTTTTTGAGATCAATGAAATGGTAGTAGTAGGAACTACCTATAGTACTATGTAGAGCTGACCTCCTAGAGTGACAATGACATTGTGGAGCCAAGACTCATAAATAGTGTGACATTTCCACATATAGGGTCGTCCTAAAATAACATCACAAACTTCGAGTGAGGAAAAATCACACATTACCTCATCTTTGAATGGATTGATGTCATAGGGCAGGCAACATCGTTGGCTAACACGGATGTCTCGTCCCCTGCTCAACCATATGATAGTGTATGGTTGGGGGTGTGGCATTGTTGACAACTTCATTCTTTCGATGACCTCAGCTGAGATCAGGTTCTTTTGACTCCCGTTGTCAACAATGAAATGCAGTGGGGTCCCCTTCACCCACATTTGTTGATGGAAGAGGCACTCCCCCTCCTCAAGCTCCTCTAGTTCTTCTAGTTGGATTGTTGTGGTTGCGATGGTAGTAGTGGGTTCCACACCAACAATTTGTTTCCCTTTATTGTTCTTTGAATTAGACTCCAAGTCAGGTTTTGATTATTTTTCTTTGAGCTCAGCCACCAATGGTTGTTTTTAGTGGCATTCATCAGTGTTGTGTCAAGGGATTTTGTGGAACTCACTCCACTTATGGTGTCCTTCTTCAACTTCCCATCACCCTTCTTAGCCAATGGATTGGACTTATTTTCTTGAGATTGAATCTCCTTGATTTTTTCTTCATTGGGATTTGTTTTTCCATGCTTTTGTTGTGGCATATTTGCAAACCCAAACTCCTGCTTTCTCCATTGCTTGAATTTCTGCTCGATTTCTATATATCAATAAGTAGCTTCCAGTGAGGAGATGTCCAAGAAATACATTTATTTTTGGATGTGCATATGTAGGCCACTGTGGTACTTTAGAACCAAGTGTCACTCAGAGTCTCTGATACCCAACTTTGAGTGTAGGGTATGGAAGATGTTAATGTATTCCAACATTGGTTGGTCTCTTTCCTAACACAGAGTCGTCCATCTCATATACTGGTCATCATAGCTTCCAATAGGGTAGAACTCCTCCTTGAGAACATCCACAAAGGTTGCTTAAGAGGGTTCTCTCTTGAATGGTGTATATTCATCTGTAGTGTACCTCTCTGAGTAACCTTCCCACCAAGCTCTGACATGGGGAAGGGGTTTGAGGAGAAAAAAGGTGATCTTTTCGCTGTCAATTGTTTTTTGGAAAAAGTAATAACCTTGTAGTAGATTCAACCATTTTTCTAGAGCATTTGCATCTATCTGGCCTTCAAATAAGGGGATATCAAAATTGAGTTGTACCTTGAAGGGTGTTGTACCTATGAAATGGTTTCTTGTCGAAGATGTCTTAACCACCATCGATAGTCATTGTAGGATCTAAGAAAAGTTGTCCATCATCGCATTCCTCTATCACACGAGGGCTTCCTCGAGCAATGTATTGAAAGGATATCCTCCTCTATCATCTCTCTTTTCTTCCACCATGGGAGGTCACTTGGGCTGGCAACGTCGGTTGTCCCAAAGAGAAACTAGCACAAGACCCAACTCTCTATACCCTGACCTCATAGGGGACATGCATCGAGAAATAAAAAGGAGCACACTACTCTAATACCACTGATCCAGATTATCTTGAGAATGGAATGAGATACAAACAAAAATATAGCAAAGAACACATAAATAAATTGAAACCCAACTTCTATTAATGAATGACAGAATACTTTAGAACACATACTGGCTAGAATGGTGGTAGCTTACCTCTTAAGATAAATAGATGTCGACTACACTCATTCATAATAAGCATTACATCACACTCCATTGCATGCTCAAATGACCTTCTTCACCTTGATTATATATGAGAGAGTGAGAGGAGAATAATTCACATGATGCATGTGGGATCAATTGATCCAAGTTTACAAAATGCCATAGGCATGTAAAACACCAGGACTTCTCGAGAGGTCACCCATCATAGTACTACTCTAGCCCAAGCACGCTTAACTGCATAGTTCTAATGGATCTGGTGCATTAATGTTGTAGGCATGTACATATGATGGTTGTAATTAACAAATGGAGATGGCATTACATTGCATTCCCTATCAAAAGGGTGAATATCATGGTTTATCAAAACTAGAGGCTCAAAAACATTGATTCAATTGAAAAGGTGGATGGCCACTGATATCCACCTGGATCATAAATGCACCATAAATTACATCGAGAATGAAAACTGTGAAAGGTTTCCTAGAAGGAAATGCACTAAGTATAGGACATTTAGTGTGGTAGGAATGCAAAGAGACAAATTTTGTGGAGGAGTGAGTCATGCAGAAGGAATTAATGTAGAGAAAAAGTTATGTGAAGAAATGGCTTTGTGTCAAGTTCTCTACATGAGACATAATTCAGGAATTGACTAAGTATAGGGTTACGAGGTAGATAAGGGGAGGGGTTATGCGAGGAAACATCATTGTGGGGAAACGTTAATGTGGAGGGGATGTGTTGCAGAGAAATGGTAATGTGTTGAGTTCTCCACATAAAACAAAACTCAAAATATAGACTAAGTTTCATCTCATGCAAGAGAAGTAAAGTGATTACATGTGCAGAATGTGGAGAAATATATTTGATGCGGAGCACGAAGAAATAGAATTGATGCAGAGTGCGAAGAATGAACTTAATGCAAGGCTTCTCCACATAGCGCAAGTTAGAAAAGACTAAGTGTTGAAAGTGTATAGTTATCCTGTGAAGTAATGTGGAAATATGGATTTGTGTGGGATACAAAGGATTATGGATTGGGATAACATGAGAACTCTTTCAAATAGTATAACTTAAGCATAAAATACAAGTTTGAGACATGAAAATGAATCAACGGGCCACACCCTCCATTAATTTTATTTGCATTTCCTCTAATAACAAGGATGTGACCACATCCTCAAAATTTAATGTGAATTGAGTAGTACTACCAATTGCTACAAGCAAATTGTCCCAAGAGTCTGGAAAAGAACATAATAGGGTAATACACTTATCTTCTTCCTCCATATAAATATCAACAAAGACAATTTGACTTACAAAAGTATTAAAGGAATTTAGATGCTTCATTGTGGAGTCACCATCATCCATCCTAAGATGATAAAACATTTTTCAAAGAAACAACTAGTTTAGTAGGGATTTTGACTGATACAAATTCCCTAACTCATCCCACAACTTCATTGTGCTATATTTTGTAAAGACATTCAACAATATCAAATCTAAGAGGTAGAGTCAAATCATACTTCTCGCCTTTCTTTTCAACTTCTCCTTGTATTTTTTCGACATACCAATAGCTTTTGTGCCTAGATCTATAGCAACCCATTGCTCTATATCTACAAGAATATCTTCCTTCCTTAGCTTCCATAAGTTGAAGCTCTAGGAGTTAAACTTATTTATTTATGATCTTGAACTACTTGCCCTTTTTCTTTACACAAGATTCATTGAACAAATCTCCCACTCAAGATTAGGTTTAGCACAAATCCAAGATAGACTTAATCTTCACAAAATGAGCTAATACCTAGTAAAAAATACATTTTCCTAAAGTCAATAAACTCTCTCTAATACAAAATGAAGAATTTGATAAACCTATACAAGAAAAGTACTACTAACACAATCTAAAACATAAGAATAACAATGGCACATTCACATAGTATACACAAGATTTATCATGTAAACTCTTAACCAAGAAGACTAGCCTAACTTAGAGTTTCACCTCTCTCTTCTTCATTGTATTTTAACTTTACCATTCAAAATACAACATTTTGGGCATTTTACAACATCTAAAACCCTAATTCCTTAATCTAGAATAGATTACAACCCTAATCCCTTAACCAAAATTAGATTACAATGGGTCAAAAAATATTGGCCAAAAAATCACAAAATAAACCAAAATGGATCCAAAATTTTCTTTTGGTGGGCATGTTGGTGTCCCACAACCCCCTAGCTAGGGGTATTTAAACTAGGATGAGATTGGGTATACTTGCAAAGAATACAACACATGTGCAACAACCAAGAAGTGCATTGTGCGGACCACTCATGTATTTTATTCATAGGTGACTAGCCCAATGGTTTACAATACTTCTCACCTATACTCTAATGTGATGGATCACCTTCATGGAGTCCCCCCACCTTGGCCTAGACATGGGACCTCTCTAGGATACATAGGTGGGTTCATTTGGTTCTCTTCTCCCCTTAGTCTCTAGCCCTTGGCTGCCAATTTTATTCAACTTGATCCTTGGGGCACCCATTTGAGGAATTCCCTAACTTCACGGGTCCAGTCAGTGGTACAAACCCCTTGGATGGGCCATGGTCACTTTGGATGCCTCATTTCAATTCCATGGCCACCCAACTCTATTTTGTACTTTCTATTTACAAAATCTATTTGAGTCAAACCCTTACAACCATACCTAATATCTTGGTGGTAAGTCTACCATGGGTTTCCTTGGGGTACCACAACTATGAATTCACAAGTCACATAACAGAGAGTCTATTTAGGCCTAAAATCCCATGGTACCTTTAAACCAAAATTGTGGCATGATTAAGTTAACATAACAAATATGATAGCTCCAAATGACTCAGACCCTCTAATGGCTAACCTAATGTTCTCTTATGCCTTGGGGTCATTCCATTTTCTATTTACACCTTTCAATTCCTTTCAAATGCTTGACTTCTTCCAATATCTTTTATCTATGAAAAACCCTAATTTGCAGGACACACTCATATTAGCGACCAGATTTTTTCCACCTCTCTAAAGTCCCTCAGGTTACTTTCACCTTTCATCTCTGACACATATACAAGGACCTTATTTAGCTAGATTGGTTCCAAACATGTAGGTTTTGTCGATTCATCCTAGAGAATTTTCATTGGCATAGTCCCACTCGTACATAGAAAGTTTCAATCATACAACTTGGATGGAGGTTATGTCATAACTAGAGAAAGGGGGTATCATCCCCACTAAGGCACTAAGGTCTCTTTACTCTACATTTTTGTGTTTTATCTTTACAATAGGATATCTAGTGTTTATTTGGTTGTGTGTGTGTGTGTGTGTGTGTGTGTGTGTGTGTGTG
>ML776581.1:6149198-6210895 GCA_009831015.1 Picea engelmannii
CAGAGGACACTGCCTTGGCTTGGTGGCCAGAGCTGACAGTGTTACCCACTGGTATCTTCGCAGAAATGATAAGGCTGGCTTGTGATGAGACCCCCTTTCCTTTGGCCATGCAACCAAAGGTCACTGCCCTGGCTTGGTGACCAAATAGTGGAAATGTCATACTGCTAAATACCTATGAACATAATGGGCCGGCTCGTGATGAGACCTCCCATCCTCTTGGTTAGGTCTTTATTTTATCATTTTTCTTAGGGTCCCTTAGTTTCTTATCGAGAGGCATTTTACTACCTTCTCGGGGATCCCCTGGGCGAAGCATCTCTAGGTTTTATTTCCTATGGCTTTTATCTTTTACCAGCTGCTTTTACCCCCTGGGCCTTTAGCCCCTTCTTCCCACAAGACAAGATGTAACCTTGGAAGGTCATCCTAATGGCCAGACTAGGGGAATGGGATGGATGAGCGGGGTATAAGATGTAAATATGATAAGATGGTGGGAGCGGACGATGGCTCTGCAAATCCCCCTTGGTGGCTAACCAAGACCCATGAATATCAGCTTGGTAAGTTACCCGATCAATCACCCCAACAATGGTCAAGTGGATTAGTGTAAGATCCAAGCATTCATCATAAATGAAAGGAATCTAATGCATATATAAGAAGGTTATAACAATCAAATATGACACATACCATGATACCTTGGACCAATTACCTCATGGAGCAAGAGTCCTCTCTGATGCAAGCCCAGGCCGGTGGTGATGGAAACTGCTACTGTTGATAGGACAAATCTGATGAAGAAGAAGAGAGATGGGCCCTCCAGGGTCATGCTCAAGTCAATCCCGCTCTCAGTACTCCATGTCTAGGACCATGTGGGCCTCGAGACATGATCTCCTAGTTATCCCTAGATATCGGGGATACAAGTGTATCATCAAAGAAAACTAGTACAAAATTTCTAAGACAAGGTCAAAAAATCGTATTCATTAGTCTTTGGAAAGTAGAAGGAGCATTGCTCAACCCAAAAGGCATGACTAAGAACTCATAATCTTGGTACAATTATTCTTCTCGGACTACATCCTTGAGCTCACTAAGGTTTGGAGGAAACACCATCCCGTAGGGGCATTGCAATAGTAGAAGGAGTATTGGACAACCTTGACATTCTTGTTTCTTTGATGATATATCTAAATTTAATGTGAAATACCTTTAGGATTTTGCAAGTTGTGAATCAATTGAAGTTGAAGAAGAGGGTAAGGAGAAGAATAACTATAGTGCATAGAGCATGTGCCAAGGAATTTAGAGAAACCAGAGATAGAGAGAATTTTGGAGGAGAAAGCATTCAAGATGCTAGGCACATAAAATAAGTATTACCTGGTGAAATGGAGGGTAAGCATGATGAAGAGAACACGTGGATCTAAAAACTAGAGTTTTAGAGGTTATGCAAGGGTAAGATGAGTTGAGAAAACAGGGATTGGTTTATGCACATGCGTGTAGATATTTTTAAACAAGGAGAGATTAATGCATGAGAATCATGATGAATGCATGATTAGATATGCGTAGAGGATGATCAACAAGGAGAGCACACATTAAGAGTTGCAGATGTGATGTGCAGACAAAATGACAATGTAGATATGTAAATGTAGTGGTTGGCATAGAGAGGCATGTGCACAAGGAGATAGATTGTGGTGCATGCAAGAGAATATGAAAGGTCATACATTAGAAGTTGAAGATATAACATGTGGTAACTAGAGAAAACTAAGAAATTATGGAGATGAACCATTGCAGTAGGATGATTGAGTTCATGGGAATGCCAAAATATTAAGAGGAGCAATACATATTGGTAAAAACGAAGTTGGAAATTGGGTTGACCCATAGTGTGAGATATATATATTCGATTCATGTCAAGTTGGCATGAAGAGGGAAATATATCATCCTAGAGAAGATAGTTTCATAGGAAAGAATTGTACTTTGAGGAGAATACAAATAAGACTTCTAGAAGCATTTCCATTGAGAAGATAGTGTGTTGAATTGAGGACATGGAGAGGAGGACAAAATCAATGGATTGATTCAAGAAGAGAGTTGGGAGTTGAGTGATTTTATGATAGAGGCCAAGAAGAACAAAGGCAATAGTGTTTTATGGAATTGATAGAGTGCAAATCGTTTGTCGAGGAGAAGAACTCCATGGGTGTTTTGTCTATACGAGAAAGTGAAACTTGTGAAAGCCTATAGGAAAATATATTATGTAATATATTGTAATCATGAATATAATTAATGAGTAAACATTTATGGTTGAATTGTTGTGATTGTATTTTTGTCTTTCATTTTTTGTGTTATTTCCCTTTGCTATAATTAGCATGAGTGCTTTATACCAATGCATAGAGCCCTGCGTTATTTGCCTATTGTGATGCATCAATAGGAGATTAGTGACCCTTAGAATCACCCCCTTATTCATTTGTGGGATCATGGCCTTGTATTCAAGGATTAAGCAACATTTGAGGTCTAGAAAGGATTTCCTAATATTTTTTTGCTTATTTCCCTTTATTATTTTAACCCTTCATCAAGGTAATGCAGAGTGCTTAGTGAATTTGAATTATAACCAGTATGACATCCTTAATATGGTGAATTGTGGCTACCTTAGTGATACTAGTAAGTTCATGGTCTAATGAATGCATGATTAATTATGCATACCTCACAATAATATATCATAATAATAATGGTACACCCAACATTATAGGTGCTCATGTAATACCTCAGTTTGATCCCCAAATCGTAAATATATTGTACATATGATATTTAGCATGGTGAGCCAATATAATTGGGTCAGAGTGCCTATATATGACACTTAGGTTGGTGAGCCGGTATGTTCAAGCTGGAGCACCTGTAAAGATGGTCAAAGGCTAGAGGGTATGTACTATAAAGTGTACATATGCACTAATTAATAAAAATAATAACATGGTTGCAGACCCTAGGATGAAAAGAGCATGGGGGTAAGACTCCACGAGTGGGAAAGGGGGTTAAGGGCCAGGTAAAGGGAGCTTAAACCAAGGAGGCTAAGCAAATATAGTAGAATAATTCCCTAGGCCTTTATATTATTATTTTATATAACAATATAAGTTTTTATATCATTATATTATTATATTATATAATAATATAAAATAAAAAGACATATGCATACATTGAAAGGGGGAATTAGGTTTAATTCTCCATTCATTCACTCATTCTCTCCTACCATCCATACCTTCATGCATCCACCATTCATACCTATACTTGGAAGTTGATTATACGAGTGTATTCCTTAGAGGTTTGAGCTGAAGAGACAAGTTGTTAGGCCCGTGTGTTATTGAAGAGGTGGGTTGTTAGGCCCATGTGCTATGGAAGAGACGGGTTGTCAGGCCCATGAGCCATTGAAGAAGTGGATTGTCAGGCCCGTGAGCATTTTCTCCAGATAAGATAATTGTTGGGAATTGTTTTTTCAAGGTGCCAAGCTGCAGCTACAAGGCTCTGAGACTTCATGTCCAACCTAGAGAAGGGGCACACTTTCTGGGGTGGGACATGCATGTGGGGAATGAGAGGCCGTAGGTTGTTTGCTAGAGTTGGCACCTGAGTTTGAGCATTTCTGTTATTTGAGAGACCTTATCCTGGTGTAGGATTCATTTTCCAGTGGAGTGATAGCCCCAACTCAGGGGTGATCCACTACTGAGAGTTTATCAACACTGAGATATATGATAGTCTACCGGTGTTTTCATAAAGATAAGTACCATGTTTATATGTACTATGATGTTTATATGTACTATGATGTTGTTACATTATATGATAGTCTACCGGTGTTTTCATAAAAATAAGTACCATGTTTATATGTACTATGATATTGTTACATTATAGAATGGTTATGTATCTATATATATTCTTGTTGTCTATGTGTTATGCATGAATTTGCAGGTTTAATTGAATCACTGAATCATGTATCATGGAATAATATGTTATTGGTAGAGAGTTAAGAATTTATGGACAATTTCAGACGGAATTGGGAAATTTCCATACCCCGTCATCCCAACTCGGGTGGATGGGTACATTACAAAGTGGTATCAAAACCCCACTTACAACACTGAACCTCCTATATGAACTAGAGACAAAGCGTAGAGATGAAATTATTAGTAGGTTAGCAAAGTGTTTAGAGAGTTGCTGAATGAAATGTGATTTATTGGAATGCCTTGCTTTTTGGTTGTGTGAAGAATGGAGGAGTTGACGAGGCACTTTCTTGTGGAACATCATGATTGCATAACCAGGCGTAGGTTTGCATTGGATTTATTTGTTGGAATTGCGCTTATAGCGATGTATGCAAAATGTAGTAGTGCAGAGTTTTCACGATAAGTGTTTGACAATAAGCTTCACAGAGGTGTTTCTTCGTTGAATACTTATATTAAACGATATACTAAGAGGGGGAATTTTGACGAGGAGGAAGGCCTGTTCGAAGCAATGCCTGAGCTAGATCTTGTGTCCTGGAAAGTGATGACAGCAGGTTTTGCGAAATGCGGGTAGAATTAAGGATGCACGACAAGTATTCGATAGAGTGCCCAAGCGAAAGGTGTTTTCATGGACTGTCATGTTGTTTGGATATGTACGTAGTGGACGAATTGAAGAAGCGCACTGGTTGTTTGAGAAAATGATGAAATGGAATAGCATCTCGTGGGACATGACAATATCAGGATATGCGCAGAATGGGCAAGTAGCAGAGGGTTTGATGTTATTTTTTTTGAAATGTTGCAGTGGTTGGAAGTAAAGACGGATCAGTTTGTCATTGTGAGTGTTCTGCGAGATTGTACAGGTTTAGAAACTCTGGAGCAGGGCAAGCAGCTTCATGGTAATATTCTTAGGAGGGGATTTGAGTGATATATTTTTGGCAATTGCTCTTGATTGATATGTTCGCTAAAAATGGCAACATAGGAGATACACGCCAAATGTTTGACAAAATGTCTCAGAGAGATTTGGTTTCATGGAATACAATTATATCTAGTTGCACCCAAAATAGGCATGGGGAACAGGCTTTGGAGCTCTTTGTGCGAATGTTAACCAATGGCGTGGAACCTGATACGTTCATCGTTGTTTGGCTCACCAATGTTTTTTCACAACATTTGTAGTTCTATGGGATGCCAACCATGTCTTTGACAAGATATCTCAAAAGGATGTTGTCTCCCGGACTGCAATGATTGCAGGATGCAGCATGTATGGGCACATGGAATATGTGCTTGCTCTCTTCTATCAAATGCAACAGGAAGGTATCGAGCCAGACTTTATCGCCTTCACTGCCATTCTTGTAGCCTGCAGCCATGCAGGCCTGTTGGAGGAAGGCATATATTGCTTTAAGTTGATGAGTGAACATTATTGCATAATGCCCAGTGTGGAGCACTATGGCTGCATAAATAAGCGGGAAGAGAATGTAATATCCCGGTTTGATCCCCGAATTGTAAATATATTGATAATTGTACATATGATATTTAGGCTGGTGAGTCAATATAATTGGGTCGAAGCACCTATATATGACACTTAGGTTAGTGAGCCGGTATGTTTAGCGTATGTTTAGGCTGGAGTGTCTGTAAAGATGGTCAAAGGCTAGAGGGTCTGTACTATAAAGTGTACATATGCACTAATTAATAAAAATAACACCATGATTGTAGACCCTAGGATGAAAAGATTATGGGGGGATAAGACTCCATGAGTGGGAAAGGGAGCTAAGGATTGGGTAAAGGGAGCTTAAGCCAAGGAGGCTAAGCAAATATAGTAGAATAATTCCCTAGGCCTTTATATTATTATATTATATAATAATATAAGTTTTTATATCATTATATTATTATATTATATAATAATATAATATAAAAAGACATATGCATATATTAAAAGGGGGAATTGGGTTTAATTCTCCATTCATTCACTCATTCTCTCCTACCATCCATACCTTCTTGCATCCACCATTCATACCTCTACTTGGAAGCTGATTATACCAGTGTATTCCTTAAAGGTCTGAGCTGAAGAGGGGGGTTGTTGGGCCCGTGAGAATTCTCTCCAGGTAAGAGAATTGTTGGGATTTGTTTTCTCAAGGTGACAAGCTGCAGCTACATGGCTCTGAGACTTCATGTCCGACCTATTGCTAAAGCCCCAGAAGGGAAGTGGGGTAGTCAAAGAATTGTTGATCAGAGAAGGGGCATACTTCCCGGGGTGGGACATGCATGTGGGGAATGAGAGGTTGTAGGATGTTCGCTAGAGTTGGCACCTGAGTCTAAGCATTTCTGCTATTTGAGAGACCTTAGCCTGGTGTAGGGTTCCTTTTCCAGGTGGAGTCATAGCCTTAGCTTGGGGGTGATCCACTACTGAGAGTTTATCAACAGTAAGATCTATGGCTAGGTGGAATGTCGTAGGCTTGCAACCAATCAATGTTTTCGTAAAGATGAGTACCATGTTTATATGTACTCTAATGTTGTTACATTATATGTTGATGTGTTAATTGTTCACTGCTTATAGAATGGTTGTGTATCTATATATACATTCTTGTTGTCTATGTGTTATGCATGAATCTGCAGGTTTAATTGAATCATGTGTCAGGGAATAATATGTTATTGGTATAGAGTTAAGAATTTATGGGCGATTTCAGAGGGAAATTGGGAAATTTCCAGTGCCCCGCCATCCCAATAGATACATGTTGATGATTACAGTTGCGTGAGACATCCTCCAGGACACAGACTGAGTGAGTCGACCTGAGAGAGAGCCCATGAGTTGGGTGTGCCCATGAGATGGGTGTGTTGTTCCTCTCTGAGACAGAGAATGAATGTTGTGTGCCCCTGCGTGGGGTGAGGAAGCCCATGAGTTGGGTGTGCCCATGAGATGGATGTGTGGTTCCTCTCTGAGACGGAGATGGAACGATGTGTGCCCCTGTGTGGGGTGAGGAATCCCATGAGTTGGGTGTGTCCTTCTCTCTGAGACGGAGATGAAATGTTGTGTACCCATGTGAGGGGTGAAGGAGCCCATGTGTTGGGTTTATTGTTCTCCTCTGTGCAGAGAGTTCAGATGATGTGATACTCCAGATGATTCTCCTGTGAGACGCAGTGAGATAGAGATATGTTGAGTAGGACGTTCATGTGGCTGAGCATAGGTGGACGTGATCCTAGTGGTTGAGCACTAGCGAGTGTGTATTCTGATGATTCTCCTGTGAGACATACTGAGATAGAGACTTGGACGTCCCTGTGGCTGAGCACAGGTGGACGTGCCCCTGGTGGTTGAGCACTAGTGGGTGTATGAGATCCCTTGCTATATTGTCTAAGAGTCAGACTTACCTGTAACCCTATTTGTGATGTAAAGGGTACAGGTCAGCCCCACCATAAAGTGAAAGATAATTAATGTAAAAGATAATTAATATGGTAATTATTAATTATATTTTGAGTTATTGAGGTCGGCCTTGTTGTGCCAATAGACACTACTTTTGATATGTCCAGTCTAATATAAATAAAGGTGATTTCCCCATTGAGGAAATATAACACAAGTGTGAGTTTGGAAATTTCAGCAAGTACTTGTTCTTGGGCTGAAGTGTGCACCTCTCTTGGGCACTAGTCTTCTAGGTTTTGTGAGCACCCTTTTGTGTGCTAGATTGATGGTGTGGGAGGTCTTTCTCTTGAAGAATATAGCAAAGGATTGGTTGAGTTTTCTTCTCTTCTTGAGAAGTGTTTCCCAGGATACTTCTTGTATACTTGTGCATGTTATTTCTTCTTGTGATCTTGGTTGCTGCAACAAATTGTTTATGGTGTAACTGCAATTGTCTATGGTTCAAGTAAAATGCTAAAATTGGAATGAACTTCATGAAAAATCAACAACACCAAGGTGGATGGGTACATTACAATTCCTCACTATATTGTTGGTATCACTACTATGATCAATGGCCGGTGACTCTATACCATTCCAAAGCAATAAAATAGATAAATCACAATATTTATTTATTTATGTGCCAAATAACATATAAGACGTCCATCCATAAAATGTCTAGATATAACCAAACATGTACACTAAGTTTCTTGAGGGGGGTACAATTAGAAGTTGATAACATCATGTTGAAAAAAACATATAGAAGAAAAATATACTCTTATACTATAGCATTGGAACTAACTCTCTCACAAGGATTCCTTCCTCCCAACAACTCAAGTAGACCTTACAAATGCTCAATGATAAGTAGAGGAAGAAAGTGATCTAGTAAAAATAATAAGGACATGGAGTTAGATTTGATATAGAAGAGTGACCAGTTAGTGAATATGGTAGATGAATGCACAAAAAACTACCAACTAGATGAAAAACTTAGATGTGTGTGTTGAAGACTTGGAAGTAGAATTAAGTCCCTTACATGATGATAAATAGGCATTATCCTAAAGGTTTTAGGAAAAGAAAAATTCCCTTTAGACCTCTCAAGCCAAACAAAAAGATGATTTAGAGCACTTAAAACCCTTAGTTGAGCATGTGCTCTATAATTATTTTGTAGGTATTGGTGGAATTATGGATCAACACGTTGTCATAGTCCAAGACACTTGGACTACCCTCCATTACTTAACATCCTCCATAAAATATTAATGCATGTAGACATGTTTCACTTGTAACAGTTGGACAAATAGTTGTATGCTTCACCAAAAAATGTTCAAAGCATGGCTCAAGACATCAATATGAAGACATTGCAGGATACCTTTATTGCACGACTATGTTGGAAGGAAGATTAGACTACTCAAATAGATAGTGTTTTGACACATTTCTAGGCCAACATAAAATAACTCAAAACTGCATTTAACC
Source organism: Picea engelmannii (assembly GCA_009831015.1). Taxonomy (NCBI): domain Eukaryota; kingdom Viridiplantae; phylum Streptophyta; class Pinopsida; order Pinales; family Pinaceae; genus Picea; species Picea engelmannii. The sequence goes on from ML776581.1 coordinate 6,157,998, forward strand.
CTCTAGCCTTCAGAGATGAATTTCCAACACACATAGAAGTGTCATGCACCTAGCATGTTGTTTCCTTTGGTTAGATCCAACAACTTGTAGATTTGATACAAAATCTCTCAACTCTAATCTATGTTTAACAATAACTTTCAATAGTGAGCCATGATACCTTAACCTTAGAGCACCAACAATGTTTTTTGAGAAACTATGTAAGATGTATCTGTGAGTACCACCCTATTTACCTTAGTTTGATGGCTATACCTTAATAGTCCACACTCATACCATGCTAGTTCTTGGAAAGATGCAAATAGATTCGGTGAATGACAAACCTTTGCTTTATTTCTTAGTTCTCTTGTGTGGATTGATCTAGCATGTAGCATTGGCCTCAACATTAATTGTTCATTGTTCAAACTCCTAATGTTTAGATGATGAATGCCCAATTCTTGTAGATATGTGTTTTTACAACACAGTTTTGCAAATTTCAACATTTTAAAAATCCATCTCAAGACTTGATGAGCACCACTACTAGATGTTTATTGCTTCAATTTGTTTAGATGCTTACACATTTAGTTCAAAACATCAAATTAGATGGCAAATACTATCCCATTTGGAAGTTTGACATTAAAAATGTACTAATAAAATGTGAATTGTTGAAGCTTGAAAACCGTAAGGACATTTCCCATACTAATGTACCAAAGTTGTCAAAGTATCAATCAAGAGATGAAGATGCAAAACACATATTGAACTCAATGATGTCAGATCATATCATTCCTTAGATCCAAAGTGTTGTAATTGCAAAAAAAAGTTGAACAATATTGTAGAATATTTACAACAAATCCAACAAGACACAGACCTTATATGTATGTACTAGTGATATGCTATCAAGATGAGTGAAATTGAGAATGTTACAATTATCTCACATATATTCAATATGTACATGATCAACTCATTGTGGTTTGCAATATTGTAGCTGAAAAATATTTGGTGGCATTAACCATTAATGGCTTGACTAAAGGTTTTCAATGATTTTCAACGATCTTGAATGTTATTGACAGAGTCACATAATAGATGAATTTCAATTCACTTGGCAGGATGCTCTTAGAGGATGGGAAACATAGGAGCAAGTTTGATCAACACAAGTCAAATCAAGCCTTCACTGTGAAGACATCAAAGAGATGCAAGATATTTGTGCAAACTAGAGCTTCTAATGAAAGCATACATAACTCAAATAAGGTGCCAAGGCGATAATATGTTATCACTGTGATAAGAAAAATCATTATGCACGCAATTTTTACAAATGCAATCATGAGAAATATGAAAGGAAGAGAAGCTCAAGCAATGTTGTGGAAAAGAACACCAAGAAGTGTGAGAAGTTATTCTTACTAGTTCATCTATAACTATAGGAATACAAATGATACTTGGTACATTAATTCAGGGGCTACTATACACATGGATACCAAAAGAGATTGATTAAGGATGTTTGAACCTGCAACACTTGGATATGGAAAAATAGTAGAGATTGAAAGTGAAGGTGATGTACTTTCCCTATTGGACATTAGAGATTCATACGATGTAAAATAAGTCCTTAATATTCTTAGATTATACAAAAACTTATTGTGAATTAAATGAACAAATTAAACTTGAAAGATGAATTTGATGGTGACAAATGCTTTTATCAAATACAAGTTGAATAATTACACAATGATATCAGAGGCCAAGATAAGGATGGCCTATTAAGAGCCAATGCAAAGATCAATGGAGAATGTGCAACGACAACACACGTCCATCAAAGTAGATTATGGTATTTGAGGTATGGTAATATTAATTTTCAAAGTTTGCAGTTGCTAAATATGTTGAATAGTTGTTCATGGTTCACCGCAAACACAAAATCCATATAGTATTTGTGAAGCTTGATTCTTGAGTAGAAAACACATAAACAATTCTTCAAAGGAATAACATGGCATACTAAGTTAATTATAGAGCTAGTGCAGACTCATTTGTGTGAACCAATGAGTCAACTGTTGTTGAGTGGTAAGTTGTGTTGATTTTTCAATAAGCAAGGTTAAGCATGAAGTTCATTCCATTTTAGCATTTAACCATAACTATTAATGTTGCAACAACCAAGATCACAAGAAGAAGCACCATGCACAAGAACAAAAGAAGTATCCTGGGAAACCCTTCTCAACAAGGGAAGAAAACCCAACCAAATCCTTTGCTATATTATTCAAGAGAAAGACCTTCACCACCAAGAATACCTAGCACACAAGAGGGTGCTTAAACACTAGAAGACTAGCACCCAAGAGAGGTACACACTTTTCCTAAGAAGATGTACTTGCTGAAATTTCCAAACTAACATGAAAGATATGATTCCTCAATGGGGAATTTACCTTTACTTATACTAACCTAAACCTGTCAACATAATTGTCTATTGGCACAACATGGCCGACCTCACTAGCTTATAATATAATTAATATTAATCAGATTAGTTATCTTTTACATTAATTACCAGCCACATTAAGGTGGGGCCGACCTATACCCTTTACATTACAATTATGGTTACAGGCAGGTCTGACTCTTGAACAATGTAGCAAGGGATCTGATACACCCACTAGTTCTCATCCACTAGGGGCACATCCATAAGGATGTCCATTTCTTTGGCTCACTGCATTGCACAGAAGAAGCACTTCTTCACTAGTGCTCAGCCACTAGGATCACGTTCACCTGTGCTTGTCCAAAGATACATCCACTCAACATATCTCATTTCCCACTGCATTACACATGAGAGTCATCTGGAGTTTCTCGTCAACTCTTCTGCTCAGAGGAGGCTAATACATCATCTTCATCTCTATTCTCATGACGATGCACTCAACACTTTGCGATTTCACACGTTCACCTTGTGCTCAGCCACATGCACATCCAACTCTGTAGATCACCTTTCTCATTGTGTTACACAGGAGAATCATCTGGATTTCTTCTCAACTCTTTGTATGGAGGAGGTCATCTCTACGTTCTAGCTCTGTCTTAGATAGGAACCACACACCCTTCTCAGGGGCTTTCTCTCCGATTTGTAAGCTAGATAATGTCTCACATAGTTGCAATGATCCACATCTCACAGGTTTGTAAGCTGGAGAATGTTTCACATAGCTACAATCATCAACACTCCCTCTTAGCTAGGGAGGCATTCTTTATCATGCCAAGTCTCACACAGATGTACTTTGAACTTTGTCATGGTTGGAGTCATCAACACTCCCTCTCAACTATGGAGGGATTCTTTACCAAGTTAGTTTCATGAAGATGTCTGCAATCTGCTCATGTGTAGGAAGGTACTGCATGTGTACGATTTTCCTCTGCATCATATCTCTGATATAAGAATATTTCATGTCATCGTGTTTCGATCCATCAGGAAACATTGGGTTCTCAAGGATCTTTACACACTACTCTTGGTTATCATCATAGGATCCATCTCATGGTCAAGTAAATCTGTCAGAATCTTGTGAAGCCACATTGCTTTGCACACTCGATGCTATATACTCTGCCTCTGTGGTGCTCAAGACCACAAAGTTTTTTTTCCTACTGCATCAGGAAACTATGGAAAACTTTATGGTAGAACAACAACTGGATGTACTCTTCCAGTCCACTGTACTTTCTGCTAAATCAGAATTGCCATACCTGCAAACTCAAGTTCACACTGGAGGCATATCTCAGGCCATAAGAAACTGTGCCTTATATATATCTCAATACAAGTTTTGTTGTTGTCTAGTGAGTTTGTCTCGGTTGACTCATGTAATGACTAAGCACATTCACTGCATGGCATGAATCAAGTTTGGAGTTAACCAGATACATCTGTTAGCGATACAAAATGCATTAGTATTTTGGAGTGTCTTCTCAACTTTTATTCAATACGCTCATTTCAAAAGTTTTTCTAGCCAGTATTTTAACTTCCAGATCTTCATCAAAGCCCTATGTGATCGTTTTCACCTGCATTTCAAAGCCCACATGCTAGCCATGAGTTATAGCCATTCTATGAGTCATACCATGAGTTAACCTACAAGCCTAGTTTTCATGTTAAGTTTAAAGTCTATCACCTAAACCCCATTCAATAACATAAGGCCATGAGTCAAACTCTCAAGCCCAACATTAAGCACTAAGCCCATTCCTCATGCCACATCTAACAACAGATGCTCACATGTCATTTTATGAGTCAAGGTTCATATGTCAATCCATATCGCATCAAAGTTCACTTGTTATGTGCCACGTTCAATTCCTTGTGCCACATGTCACGGATAAGCCATACAATAATCACACATTCCCGTTTCTTAAACGCATTCGACAGTCCACATATGAGCTACTCATCAAGTGTGTATGTCAACACAAGTATACACAAAGAGGAAGAGAAAGAGGTCTGTTAAATACAGAGGGCCGAGAGGTTTGGTCTATTCTTTCACATGAAATGTTGCAGTGATTCGCCAACAATTAGGTTTTCAGGGTTGAATTTGGATGCGTTGAGGGATCGGCGCATCGAGGAGGATCTCTTCAATGGTTCGCCCGTAAAGCATCGATTTGTTCGACGCCTATTTTCGCAGGGCAGATTTGGACCACGATGGCAGGATCAGTGGTGCCGAAGCCTTGGTCTTCTTTCAGGGGGCCAATTTACCCAAGCAAGTACTTGCACAGATATGGATGCATGCTGATTAGAATAGCACGGGTTTCCTTGGAAGGGCACAATTTTACCTAAAAATCCCGATTTGAATCGTTCCAATGTCCTCCGTGAAGAATCCGAAGTGTGAAACAGTTGAGAGAAATTCCATGCAACATTATTTGATCCGAGTCATTCCAGTGAGGAATTCCAGGCTTGGAATCGTCATTTCCATTGACAAAATCACTGTATTTTACTGTATTCTGTGAGTTATCATAACAGTAAATATTGAAGGAAATCCTTCTTCGGATTGCCAAGGCCATTGCTAAAGGTCTAAAAGATTTGAACCTGCGACTTTAAGATCTCCCAACCTAAGCGAGGTTGAGGCTGGTGATGTGTCAAGTATTGATCATTGTTACTCTGCATAATTTTCTTCTAAAAGATAAAACAGAAATTTCACCAGCTTAGAAGGAGAAATTATAACCAATTAGTTGTTGAAAACAAAGCTTTCATCAACTAATTAGCAAATCTTAAGGCGAAATAGCTGGTGAAACCTAGACAGGGATAGAAGGTGTATTTTTGCCCAGATCGAAGTTTTTATCAACAGAATCTCTTGAAAATGCTTTCCAAATATACATATTGAATTATAGTATCAAATCCAAAATCCATATTTGATGCAAAGGTTTGAAGAGGTGTTCAAGATGATTAGGCACCTATTTTGGGGGAAATAAATCATAGTTTTTTTTAAACTTGGCAAATTCAAATTTCATCTTCCTCAAGAGATATTAAACCCTAAAGAGATATTAAACAGCCTTGGAAGGCTTATCTGCACAACACAGAGGTTCTACATGATCTGAAGACCATAGAATGAGGAATTGACCTCATTTTGATGATCTCTTCCTCTCTTTTTGTAAAGTTGTTTTGACTTTCTAACTTTAGCATATCTGATCCATTCTTTTAGGATCTGAACTTTTATTGTAAAGCTATAAAGCTAAAGATATGAGATGAACTAAAAGGTTCAATTTTGGATACATTTGGCTACTGTACTAGACTCTTATCTTGATAATATAATCACAGTCTTCTTTTGTTTTCAATGTCAGATTTGTTCATGTACTTCATTATTCTATACTTTACTTCAATTTAGCTCAGCTTCTAAGAACTGTTATCTTCTTATTAAGCTCATGAACTTGAATTAAAGGACTTCTTGCCATCTTGTATGACCCTGCACATTGTTGTATTTGGTTATCTAGACTAGTATTCTTCATCCCTTGTTACAACTTTGTTGTTTGATTATTGATTTCTAAAAGCATTGTCTTATTTGAATGCATGATAAGTGGTCCATTTCATTAGTTATTGAGTTATCCCATTGTTCCAAGCATACCAAATTTACCATATTCTTGAGTTACCAAGCATCTTTGGCCTACAACCCCAAAGAGTTTCTTTGGAGTGATAACAAATTGGCGTCGTTGCTGGGGAAAGGAGATTGAAGCTCAACTTCTTTGGGAGACGACATAGATCCAACTTTGATGATAGACAAATCCTGGACATTATATTGGTTGTAATCATCTATCTGACGACTCCATGAAGGACGGATTCAGTGGCGACTCCGTTGATCACAAATTTGTTGGCGACTCCACGATTAAAGACTCCACTGGGGAGAATCCAGTTGATAGAAGATGAAAAGGTTAAATTTCAATTCCAGGTATCAGTTCATTAGTTTGCTTCATGAACTGTTGTACCTCTTTATCACCTCTTTCATGATTTTCCCTTCGCATGTAAAGAGAATCATTTTCTGTTTTGTATATTCAGAAAATCATCTTATCTTCATAAGGAATATCAAGAGGACTATCTTCCTTTTGAACCCTTTGTTTCAGATTCTGATATAAAGGTTGTTGATGAGGAAGAAGGCAGTGATATAGAAGATCAAGAACATATTACTTCTTCTCTCTCAGAAATTGTCGACTGCAATAGGCCAGCACATCATAATGAGAAATTCAAATCACATGAAAACGATGAAAGGGAACATAAAATTTTAGATCATTAGTTGATCATACATTTTTCTGCAGCAAATCTCTAGCATTTGGCATTAAATAGAGAGATTAGTAAAGGCATCCTTCAACATCATTTCAATTTATAGTTGGATCAACAGTCCAAAGAGGTATTTCTTTGTGAATTCGATGACCCTTTTGCTGACTATTTGGAGTCTATGAGCAACATAAATCCAAAAATATTTATGTCAGATGAAGGTTGGCTCTGTCATCTTCTCAAATTGCATTGTCACAAGCTATGGTCTTTTTTTATCTTTCGAGTCAAGATCAAGTATGATACTAGAAAGTCAATTGCTTTCTTGGTTGCATTGGAAATTCGATTTTACTTGATAAATCTACCTCTATTGGTTAGTATAGGGGTAGACAGAAGAATAAGCTCTTCATACAAGCAGATAGATTCTTTCATTTGTTGAATAAGCAGAGCAGGCTATAGGCATACTACAGATTTGCAGAGGATCAGTTATGGAAGTAGATGATTCCATGTCCAATGCTAAAGGCGGCCAGATGACTCCATACCCAATGCTAAAGGCAACTAGAACTACTAGGTTCTTGGAAACCTCACAGGGAGGTCTCCATCCCAGTTGGAGCCAGATGTTAGCAATAAAAAATGCACTAGTATTTTGGAGTGTCTTTTCAACTTTTATTCAATATGCTCATTTCAAAAATTTTTCTAGCCAGTATTTTAACTTCCAGATCTTCATCAAAGCCCTATGTGATCGTTTTCACCTGCATTTCAAAGCCCACATGCTAGCCATGAGTTATAGCCATTCTATGAGTCATACCATGAGTTAACCTACGAGCTTAGTTTTCATGCTAAGTTTAAAGTCTATCACCTAAACCCCATTCAATAACATAAGGCCATGAGTCAAACTCTCAAGCCCAACATTAAGCACTAAGCCCATTCCTCATGCCACATCTAATAACAGATGCTCACATGTCATTTTATGAGTCAAGGTTCATATGTCAATCCATATCGCATCAAAGTTCACTTGTTATGCGCCACATTCAATTCCTTGTGCCACATGTCACGGATAAGACATACAATAATCACACATTCCCATTTCTTGAACACATTTGATAGTCCACGTATGAGCTACTCATCAAGCGCGTATGTCAACACAAGTATACACAAAAAGGAAGAGAAAGAGGTCTGTTAAATACAGAGGGCCGAGAGGTTTGGTCTATTCTTTCACATGAAATGTTGCAGTGATTCGCCAACAATTAGGTTTTCAGGGTTGAATTTGGATGCGTTGAGGGATCGGTGGATCGAGGAGGATCTCTTCAATGGCTCACCCGCAAAGCATCGATTTGTTCGACGCCTATTTTCGCAGGGCAGATTTGGACCACGATGGCAGGATTAGTGGTGCCCAAGCCTTGGTCTTCTTTCAGGGGGCAATTTACCCAAGCAAATACTTTCACAGATATGGGTGCATGCTGATCAGAATAGCACGGGTTTCCTTGGTGTTGTAACAGAGATTATCAATGGGGACTCCAAGTTTTCCCCTCTGGTTGCACGCCATACCAGGAATCGCTTTGAGAACAGATAACGAACCATTTAAGTATGAGATGCAAACCTTTACAGCGAAGATAGTAGAAATGATAAAAGAAGCAAACCTTTTGGCATGGCAAGGTGAACCTATTATCTTGACACAGATAGAGAATGAATATCAACAAGTGGAAGAATATTATGGTGACAAGGGAAAGTCATATGTAAATTGGGCAGCAAACATGGCATTATCACTAAATACAAATACTCCATGGGTGATGTGCAAACAAACTGATGCTCCAGGGCCAATTATCAATGCCTGCAACGTTTTCTACTGTGACTATTTCCAACCTAATTCTCCTAGAAAGCCAAAGATGTGGACTGAGAACTGGGCTGGATGGTTTCAGACATTCGGAGGAAGAACCCCTCACAGGCCTGCCGAGGATGTTGCGTTCGTAGTCGCCCGATTTTTCCAGAGAGGAGGAACATTTCAGAACTATTACATCTACCATGGAGGCACAAACTTTGGCCGGACAAGCGGTGGTCCATTCATTACTACCAATTATGACTACGATGCGCCAATTGATGGATATGGAAGAAGTGTTTCAGCTGCAGGCATCAAAACTATGTTGAGTACTTTGGAATTAGTGGAGAAATTATAGCAGGATTGGAGAAGCTTCAGAGTTTAAAGAGCTTAGATTGGCATCACATAAAATTTTCTAGTTTAATTGATTCTTGCCATAACACTTCGACAGTGTAGTACATTGACATGAGATGCAATATGCTATCAGGATCACTTCCTTGGAAAATTCCAGTTATAACCAGCTCTACTCAGTCACTTCAACATTATGTATGGGACTGTTTTGAAACTTATGCATGACCGGACGAAGTTTCGTTTACATTCACATGAAGTTCCATATGGTTCTGGAGGTGGGTAGCAGTCTGTAACTGGTTTTCCAAATGTGGATGATTCCAATGGTTATTGGATTGTAAAACCAATACCTGATTCATTAGACAAACAAGGTGATGTAATTACAAGCGGAACAATTCTTCGATTGCAACACATGAAAACACGTAGATGGCTACACAGTCATTTGCATTTATCACCTATTTCTGGTAATTTGGAGGTTAGTTGCTTTGGAGGAGAAGATCAGTCCGACACTGGAGACACCATTGCCGATGCTGCAACCATGGAGGTTATCAATGACACAATATCGAAAGCAAAGAAAGCAGCAAGTTAAGCTTATACATGAGCGCCTTCGTGATGTCGTTGGAGTGGAAGCAGCTCGACTCATTGATGTGAATACAATTGATGGTTTCCAGAGAAGGGAAAAGGATGTGGCAATCTTCTCTTGTGTACGTGCATATGTTGGGAAAGTGAAAAAGCTCCTGACATTACCTGTGGCTTACACTCGAGCCGTTATTATTCTTCACCAACTTCGAAGCTGGCTCAAATAGAATGAATATCATCTGCCTTTCAAATAAGAAGATGGCAGAGAGAATCAGAGCGTTGGACAGTGATAATTATTTCGTTTGGGACGTGGCGTTCTAATTAAAAATGGTCGCAAGCATTGGAGCCGCCTCCTACAGGTCTCCCCAGGTGTCAGAACACCTGGCAGACAGAAGCCGTGCAGACCAGAAACACATCATCTGTCTAAACAAGGAGCACCACCGCAGATGAGAATTTCTATCTTCTGAAATCCATCAGAAGCCGATAATGGCAGCATAGCAGATGAACCAGAGGAGGGGTAATTTCTGGGTCCACCTGGCATCCTGGGAAAGGTCTTTACAACACTATTTCTTCTGTAATCAAGTAAGATGAAATCCTTGTTTGTGAAGATAAAGAGATTTCCATCGGAGGAGAGACGAAGAAAAGGATAGAGATTGTTCTCCACATTGGCAGTATTAGTCTGTGAAAGAAACGACAACAAATATGATTGTCTTCTAGGCACGAACTCATAGGAGAAAGCTTGCCTGCTTCCCACAACAATAATTCTATTGTCAGGAAGAATCTGATTGGAAGCATACCATCGATTCTCCTTCAGCGGATTAGACCCACCTTCATTCCAGTCGCATGCAGAATTAGCACAGGGTACAAAAGAACGAACGGCCTTAGCTCCATCGTTGAATCCACCGGTGCTAACCAAAGTATCGTTGGATGCAAAGACTCCAGATGAACACCAAGTATCATTCATGACCATCAACGACCTCAGATTGTTCGTAGCGATATTGTATGGAGTGAGCCCAACAGTCGTGGGTGAGCGCTTGATCGTTTGGATCGTCTCTACACCGTCCATTTGGGAGGCGCAGTTGCGAAGGACCGAAGTCCGTGCGATCGAACATGACCACTGTATTTTTGTATGTTGTGGTCATATGCATGGCGGAGACACCTCCATTCTTAATCACAAGCTCCCATGAACCAGGCTTCACAGTTGTCTGAGCGCTAATGCTCAACAGAACAAAAGCCAGGCCGATACACAAAGCAACAACGAATTCAATCATTGTAGAATTGAATTGAATTGATAAAGTTAATAATATCCTGAATTCGCTCGCAGTTATGATATCGTTTCTTCCTAATTCTGAACTCTCAGCTCATATCAGAGGAAGATGATATGTAAACTCGGGATACTCAGACAGACATGGAAGAACGATATATTCAGATGGAAGGAGGCGGAAGGTTCAATATGTAAAATATGAAAGTATTGGAGCTTCTGCCAGGTTTGATTCTGAGACAGCCTCAGAGGATTCCTGTACCCTCAAGAGAAAGTCTATAAATCTTAATTCTGCTGGCATTCACTAACCTCGAATTTATGAATCTGGTCACAAGTATTCTGGCATTGATGCCGACAGGCTAGGGTTTGATATCAATTTGCTCAAGTTATGAGACCTTTATTGCAGCCTACCATGATTTGGGAGATAGTGGTTGTAGTTGCTCGGTTGTATGAGATGATATTTGGCATTATTGTCATGATTCTTGTGGCTTTGCTTTCATGGTTGCTAGGCTTTCAAACATTGCGGACTCGCATTAAAGACTGTCCCGTTGATTACCAGAGCAGCTGTTGGACAGCGTAATACATTTCAATCAACGAGTTTTGTGTCAGCACACACAAATGTCTGTAACGGTAAACGCACCTGGCGTTCGCACAGTCCAGAGAAGGCAAACCGGTTCATATTTCCCAGAACGCTAAGGGTTTTATGTTAGATTTTTTCTCTCCTTTAAAAGGATGAGGTCTGTAACACCGAAAAGGGGGGGCGCATGAGCGCAGGATTGGGAGAAAAATCTCTGTCAAGAGAGATTCATTGTATTGTTGAGTTATTGTGTAAACCATTATTGGAGTAATAATAAAGATGTTTATTTGCGACTGTGAGATTCATCATAGTCGATTTCTTTAAGCATGTTTTCTTCTCTTTTAGCTGTGTTAAAACTGTTTGGATTTCTTTTATGTGTTTCCTTACGCGTAGCTGAAATTGTCTTTACCATCTCTTTATGTCTTCCTTAATCCATTAAGACTGCATTACATTTTGTTTTCCTCTAACTGATGGGCTTCGTTACACTTTAGTACAACCACTATTGTAACAAAAGGGTTTGGGTTTTCTGCAAATGTTTATTGCCTTTCCTCTACACCAGCTATCAGCTGTGTAAGACCAATCTGCATTTTTAGAACTCTGCATGTATCCTTTGCTACATCGGCCTTTCCTTTTCTTTCCCCTACCGCATCATGATTTATCAAAGCACTGAAAGATAGACCTACTTTGCCTCACTTTCTGCAAGTTATTTAATCTCTGTTATTATCTCTTTTTTGGTTTTCATTTGACTCCATGCCCAATGGACCTTTTCCCTGGTTTAACACCCAAACTCCAAAAATCTAAGACCATCTTTTACCCATAAATCTGCCCACCCTTTTCATGCTTGTTTAAATTTATTTCATGACAGTTTTCGAGAGATCCCTCTCGGGTTGGAAGGGGCAGCTCCCAATCCAAAGTGGTTCGAGGTTGCCTCGAGATTGATTTGCTGCAGCCCATTTCAGTTTTGAGTGACAACACTTGGAAGGGCACAGCTTTACCTAAAAATCCCGATTTGAATCATTCTAATGTCCTTCGTGAAGAATCCGAAGTGTGAAACAGTTGAGAGAAATTCCATGCAACATTATTTGATCTGAGTCATTCCAGTGAGGAATTATAGGCTTGGAATCGTCATTTCCATTGACAAAATCGTTGTATTTTACTGTATTTTGTGAGTTATCATAACAATAAATATTGAAGGAAATCCTTCTTCAGATTGCCAAGGCCATTGCTAAAGGTCTAAAAGATTTGAACCTGCGACTTTAAGATCTCCCAACCCAAGTGAAGCTGAGGCTGGTGATGTGTCAAGTATTGATCATTGCTACTCTGCATAATTTTCTTCTCAAAGATAACACAAAACTTTCACTAGCTTAGAAGGCGAAATTATAACCAATTAGTTGTTGAAAGCAAAGCTTTCATCAGCTAATTAGCAAATCTTAAGGCGAAATAGCTGGTGAAACCTGAGATAGGCAGCGAAGGTGTATTTTTTCCCAGATCGAAGTTTTTATCAACCGAATCTCTTGAAAATACTTTCCAAAGATACATATTGAATTATAATATCAAATCCAAAATCGATATTTGATGCAAAAGAGGTTTGAAGAGGTGTTCAAGATGATTAGGCACCTATTTTGGGGGAAATAAATCAGAGTTTTTTCTAAACTTGGAAAATTCGAATTTCATCTTCCTCAAGAGATATTAAACAACCTTGGTAGGCTTATCTGCACAACACATAGCTTCTACATGATCTGAAGACCATAGAATCAGGAATTGACCTCATTTTGAGGATCTCTTCCTCTCTTTTTGTAAAATTGTTTTGACTTTCTATCTTTAGCATATTTGATCCATTCTTCTAGGATCTGAACTTTTATTATAAAGCTATAAAGCTAAAGATATGAGATAAACTAAAAGGTTCAATTTCGGATACATTTGGCTATTGTACTAGACTCTTATCTTGATAATAGAATCGCAATCTTCTTTTGTTTTCAATGTCAGATTTGTTCATGTACTTCATTATTCTATACTTTACTTTAGTTTAGCTCAACTTCTAAGAACTGTTATCTTCTTATTACGCTCATGAACTTGAATTAAAGGACTTCTTGCCATCTTGTATGACCCTGCACATTGTTGTATTTGGTTATCTAGACTAGTATTCTTCATCCCCTGTTCCAACTTTGTTGTCTGATTATTGATTTCTAAAATCACTGTCTTATTCAAATGCATGATAAGTGGTCCATTTCATTAGCTATTGAGTTATCCCATTGTTCCAAGCATACCAAATTTACCATATTCTTGAGTTACCAAGCATCTTTGGCCTACAACCCTAAAGAGTTTCTTGGAGTGATAACAACATCAATGATCCAATCAACCGTGGATCAGTCTCGTTTGAATCATCATCAATCTTTTTAATTAAATCCATCACGATGGATTTTGCATTATGTCATACTGAACTTCTTTAATATTTTCACTGTACATTTTCCTTGACTCGGGAAAATCTCATATGTCCTCTGTCATACTTCTTGTCCCAAGAAGTAGTGCATCATACTCAGATTCTTCATCTTGAATTCAGAAGTCAAGGATTAATTGTATCCAACAACAAGGCTTTTTGAATAAGTCATCAAAATCAGGCTCTCGTCACCAACACTGTAATAATACAGGTTTGGATCAACAACACTCTTGCTGAAATCCAAACTGATCAAGAATCTATCTATTTGATATAGTTTTCATCTCATGGATGGTAGTATGGATGAAAGTGTATCGGGTTTACTGGATCAAGTGTCTCATCATAGAAAACTCCCTCTGTTTGTGAGAAATCTCTGGATATAGATCTCGTTTTGTATTTCTCGACACTTCCATCAGCTGCATCCTTGATCTTAGAGATCCACTTGGAAGTTACCACAGACTTCCCTTCTGGTCCCTGAATAATATTTTATACATCGTTTTTAAAGATATACTGGTATTCTTCTGTTATGTCATCTTGCCATACATGTTCTCATGTTGCTTCTCTAAGATAAGGAGGCTCAACATCAATAAAGTGGCTCATGAATGAAGGATAGCTCGAAAATATCTTTTGCTTTCTCAGGATGTGCCTTGAGAGGCTTGTATGTTTCTCTGCCTCTTGCAGAGTGAGTCTAGGTAGGCCTTTTATGCCATAGTGCAATATCTCTGAACATATCAACTGGAGAAACTAGATCAACTGGAATAATGTATGTCTCCCTCTGAACTGTTGAAGGGGGAGAAGGTATTGTCTCACTCTCAATCTCCATCTAAGATTCTTTGGGTTTGTTGAATGGGTATCTCTTCTTTAAGGAAAACAACTCTGTTTGTCTCGCATAATAATCAATCAAATATGGTTTGGACTCCCGTAACAGGGATAATGGTCCAAGTCTTTGAGGGCTCCCATACTAGGGATAATATCCTTCATTTATTAAAAATGCAATCAACTATAAAATTAGAGATCAATTGATTTACCTGGTTTGCAATCAAGATTTTAGAGGAAGTACTTCTCCTCTCTCTTATCTTCATTCTTTTGAGGTGGATCTGGATCAATGTCAGCAGTAGAAGCATATTGTCTTCCCTTCTTCCTGGTTGGACAATTCTTTGCATAGTATCTATATTTGTCACATCTGAAGCAATGAATTTCTGAAACATCTCTTCTTTGATAACCTGGATTTGATGAAGACTTTTCATCTTTGAATGTTTGTCTGAAATTTCTTTTGAATTTTCCTCCTTTCTTTGTATGAAGTGCAGGAGCATGATTTTCTTCTGAGGAATCTTCCACTACTCTATTTCTAAGTCTAAGTTCCTCTTGAGTACAATTTGTCCATAGACGATCAAAGGTTGGTATAGCTTCTCTTCCACTGATGCTTTGAAGAAAAGGCTCCCACAATTTTGGAAGGTTGTTGAGAGTGGTTAAGACAAGTTCTCTATCAGACATGATTTCTCCAATGATTTCTAGTTGTTCTTTAATCTTTGATATCTTCATAAAGAAGATGGAAATTATGTCACCTTTCGTCATCTTGGTACTTTGAACTTGGCTCTTCAAGGTAAGAGCTTTGAGGGTGTTGTCACTTTCAAACATTTCTTTTAATGCTTCATACATATCATAAGTTGTCTTCAAGTTGGCAATACAAGGTAAGAGATGATCTCTTATTGAGTAGATGATTAATTTTCTTGCTTTGACATCTTCTTCCTTTCTTATCTTCTTCTCTACATTTGTAGCTGTGTCTGGTAGGGTTTTAGTTACCACATCCAAAAGGTCATCTTCTTCAAGGGTGACCTGAAGCCTTGATTTCCAGGAGTTGAAGTTGCTTGCTCCATCAATCATATCTTCTACTAAGGATTTGTTCTTCATTTGTTTGGTTTATTCAAACTCTCGTCAACTGGATTTTGAAAACCTAATGATTAGGTTGAATTAGTAACCTTCGATTATGTTGGAATTATGACAACCAACAATCAACTTGATAGTGTCACAGAGATGCATCCTGATTTAAGAAAAGCGTTTCTTCAAAACGTTCCAGAAATCTAAGATCAGGATTCTGCAGGAAATTTCGTCACCCTAGAAACCCTAGGGCCAAAAAACTCAAAATCCTCGGAATTTGATTTTAATAGCTTCTGGAGATGTGTTGGAGGAGCTTGTACTCTTCTATGCCAAAAATAGCCCCAACTTCCAAGTATTAAGGGCTAGAACACCACATAAAGGGGGGTCATACAAAATTTTCTCGAAATCCTAGGAGGGTCGTACGATTCTGCAAAAGTGAGAGGAGACTTGGTAGATGCTTGTGCAATGGGTTCTTTCAAGACCTATGCTACGATACCATGTTGATTTTTTAATAAGAAAGGTTAAGGATTAAGTTCATTCCATTTTAGCATTTAACCATAACCATTAATGTTGCAACAACCAAGATCACAAGAAGAAGCACCATGCACAAGAACACAATAAGTATCTTGGGAAACCCTTCTCAACAAGGGAAGAAAACCCAGCCAAATCCTTTGTTATATTTTTCAAGAGAAAGACCTTCACCACCAAGAATACCTAGCACACAAGAGGGTGCCCAAATCCTAGAAGACTAGTGCCCAAGAGAGGTGCACACTTTTCCTAAGAAGGTGTACTTGTTGAAATTTCCAAACTCACATGAAAGATATGATTCCTCAATGGGGAATTTATCTTTACTTATACTAACTTGAACCTGTCAACATAAGTGTCTATTGGTACAATAGAGTCGACCTCACTAGCTTATAATATAATTAATATTAACCAGATTAATTATCTTTTACATTAATTACCAGTCACATTAAGGTGGGGCTGACATGTACCCTTTACATTACAATTAGGGTTACAGGAAGGTCTGACTCTTGAACAATATAGCAAGGGATCTGATACACCCACTAGTTCTCATCCACTAGGGGCGCATCCATAGGGATGTCCATATCTCTGGCTCATTGCATTATACAGAAGAACCACTTCTTCACTAGTGCTCAACCACTAGGATCACGTTCACCTATGCTCTTCCATAGGCACGTCCACTCAATAGATCTCCTTTCCCACTGCATTACACAGGAGAGTCATTTGGAGTTTTTCATCAACTCTTCTGCTCAAAAGAGGCTAATACATCATCTTCATTTCTTTTTTCATGACGATGCACCCAACACTTTGAGATTTCACACGTTCACCTTGTGCTCAGCCACAGGCACATCCAACTCTGTAGATCACCTTTCTCACTCTGTTACACAGGAGAATCATCTGCAGTTCTTCTCAACTCTCCGTATGGAGGAGGTCATATCTACGTTCCAGCTCTGTTGCAGATAGGAACCACACACCCTTCTCATGGGCTTTCTCTCTGGTTTGTAAGCTGGAGAATGTCTCACATAGCTGCAATGATCCACATCTCACAGGTTTGTAAGCTGGAGAATGTCTCACATAGCTGCAATGATCAACAAGTTGTACTTCATGGCCTTCATTGATGACTAAGGTAAAATGGTTTGGATCTATTTTCCACCACATAAATGCTAAACTTTTGGATATTTCTTAGACTTTAAAGCTTTCACTGAGAAACAAAGTGGAATGTCACTAAAAATACTTAGATCTAATTGTGGCACAAAATAATGAGTTTGAAAATTATTTTTCAGGGAAAATGTACTCACGAGCAATGCACTAAAGCCTAGACACCTTAGCATTATAAAGTGGTAGGGAAAAATAATTGTCTCATTTAAGACATGCCACGTTGTACATTGAAGCACAATAAGGTTAATCTAAAGTTTTGGATATAAGTCTATCATTATGTAGTGTATCTGATTAATTGAAGTCCCACTAAAATTTTGTGGAAGATAAATCAAGAATAAGCCTGGATCCGATGCAAGACAATAGTAAAACATTTGCATGTGTTTGGAACCATTACATATGTCCACCTACCAAAGGAATAACATGGTTTAAAAATAGTTGGCGGAGGGTGTAAATGCTTACTACCAAGATATGATGAAGAACACAAGGATTATTTGTTGTGGGATCTTGAAGATCAAAAACTTCTTAAGAAGCAAAACACCATCTTTGATAAGGGAGGCACAACCATGAGTAAACTCAGAATGAATTTTTGGATTAAGTGAAAGCTCTAAGCAATGGATCTTCTACTGGAAATGTTAAGGAAAGGAGAGTGAAATCTCCAATTCTCAGAGATATTCTTTTACTAAAATGTATGATTTATTCCTTAATGGGGATTATGGGACATTCCTTGGAACAATAAACCAATTTGAGTCCCCTAGAATGCTAAACGATTTGATCATTTCAAATCTTTCAAATTTTATAGAGGTATCTATGAAAGACTCCATAATGTTGATGGAGAACATAAAATAGTCTATTTAGAACCTATTGACTTGTAACACAAGAATGAATACAATGAATAAATGGAATAAATGGAAATCAATGCCCAAGATGCCTAAATGGTTGGTTAAGACATTTGAAGAATTAGGAGAAAAAAATTATAGTGCTAAAGGAGTAAAAATCCAGAAGCGAGAAGTTAGTAGAGAGTTGAGAAAATGAAAGGTGAAAGTGAGAAGGAGCACATGACTACATTGAATACACTATGCAATGATGGAACATGAATTAAGCATCGAAGAGCTATAGAGATACGAGAAGCACATGGAAATGAAGAATGATGCAGAGCTATAGACATAGAGATGTATTCAACTATGAAGAATTTAACTCATAATCTAGTGGACCTACATGAAGACAAGAAGGCAATCAAATGTAGATGGATTTATAAAACCAAGTTTAAGTCTAATGGAACAATGTATAAATATAAAGCACATTTGGTGCCAAAGGATCACAAAAAGAGGGTATTGACTATGAATAAACCTTCACACTAGTTTTGAAGATTGAAACAATCCAAATTGTACTTGTGCTTATAGATTCATTCATATGCTTCATACACTCGTATGGATGTTAAGAGCGCTTTTTCGAAGGGGTGGATTAACGAGGAGGTCCTTATGGAGCAACTACATTGATCCAAAAAGGATCCAGAGAAGACTAAGGATAACTCAAAATTCATAGAAGCAACTCAAGAAGCTCAAAATGGCCTCAATAGATAAGGAAAGGGAAAAAAAAATCAAAGTCCTCGAAACTTAGTGAAATTAGAATCATCGCAAAGAGCGTGTTGCAAGCTTTCCAACGATGTAAACGGATCGTCAAACGAAGTTACGGATCAAAAGACATTCACGGTCAAATTTTTGGTCAACCTAGCCCAGTGAGCAGGGATGAGTCAACATATGTACTTCTGACGTCAACATCAATACAAATGACGTCAGCATCCGCACAATGTGTGTGTCACACGTAGAGGAGGACATGTGTCATGTTGATGTGGCAACACTAGAGACTTCCATGTGTCACTCATTTTTAGGTCAACATGTGGACCAATGAGGAAGTGTCATGTGGCACTTCGTACAACCACGTGGAAAGACGTACGAGACGTGGCATACACGTCGCATCCGTACCATACATGGTAGGTCGAATTTGTAGACAGGTGACGTGACAGGGTGATTGTACAAGCGAATGACATGGGCCAATGTTTGGCTGTCATGTGGCCCAGTCATGGGCTGCCACGTGGTAGTGGGAAAATGCCCAATGAGGGCCCTTAACCAAATTTTCAAAAATAAAAAATGCGACCCACCAAATCTAGCAGAGGTCCCTCCAAATTTAGTGGTCGATCTTCCGTTATAATACAACTCTGAAAAATCTAAACAAGCCTCCAAACTTGGCAGCAGTTTAAACCATATATATATGTTGTTGTAACTACAAGCCCAAAAGGGGAGGCTCGCGGGCTCGACCCCGGGACCTCCCCCAAACAAACGCCTCACAGAGCATCTGCCAATCGTTGAGCTAAATGGCTCCATTGGATAGTCTGCCCGACTTTTAATTTAAATGTTGAGTTTGCCAACAGACAGAGAGGGAGGGCGCTTGACAGTATAGTCGGGCATGTTTTACGAGGCAAGTATGGTGAATTAATTCCAGGTTGTAGGCATGGAACATAAAGATCAAAGCAATTGTTGCATAATTTTTAAGAACTCTTATTGTACATGTCTATATAGATGCACTGATGATAATGCATAAATAAGGGGGAAGGGAATGTAATACCCCGGTTTGATCCCCGAATTGTAAATATATTGATAATTGTACATATGATATTTAGGTTGGTGAGTCGATATAATTGGGTCGAAGCGCCTATATATGACACTTAGGTCGGTGAGCCGGTATGTTTAGGCTGGAGCGCATGTAAAGATGGTCAAAGGATAGAGGGTCTATACTATAAAGTGTACATATGCACTAATTAATAAAAATAACACCATGGCTATAGACCCTAGGATGAAAAGAGTATGGGGGGATAAGACTCCAGGACTGGGAAAGGGGGCTAAGAATTGGGTAAAGGGAGCTTAAGCCAAGGAGGTTAAGCAAAAATAGTAGAATAATTCCCTAGATCTTTATATTATTATATTATATAATAATATAAGTTTTTATATCATTATATTATTATATTATATAATAATATAATATAAAAAGGCATATGCATATATTAAAAGGGGGAATTGGGTTTAATTCTCCATTCATTCACTCATTCTCTCCTACCATCCATACCTTCTTTCATCCACCATTCATACCTCTACTTGGAAGTTGATTATACCAGTGTATTCCTTAGAGGTCTAAGCTGAAGAGGTGGGTTGTCGGGCTCGTGAGCATTCTTTCTAGGTAAGAGAATTGTTGGGATTTGTTTTCTCAAGGTGACAAGCTGCAGCTGCATGGCTCTGAGATTCATGTCTGACCTGTTGCTAAAGCCCTAGAAGGGAAGTGGGGTAGTCAAAGAACTATTGATTAGAGAAGGGGCACACTTCCCGGGGTGGGACATGCATGTGGGGAATGAGATGTTGTAGGCTGTTTGCTAGAGTTGGCACCTGAGTTTGAGTATTTCTTCTATTTGAGAGACCTTATCCTGGTGTAGGGTTCCTTTTCCAGGTGGAGTCATAAACCTAGCTTGGGGGTGATCCACTACCGAGAGTTTATCAACAGTGAGATCTATGGCTAGCTGGAACGTCATAGGCTTGCAACCAGTCGATGTTTTCATAAAGATAAGTACCATGTTTATATGTACTCTAATGTTGTTACATTATATGTTGATGTGTTAATTTTTCACTGCTTATAGAATGGTTGTGTATCTATATATACATTCTTGTTTTCTATGTGTTATGCATGAATCTACAGGTTTAATTGAATCATGTGTCAGGGAATAATGTTATTGGTATAGAGTTAAGAATTTATGGGCGATTTCAGAGGGAAATTGGGAAATTTCCAGTGCCCCGCCATCCCAATAGACACATGTTGATTATTACAGCTGCGTGAGACATCCTCCAGGACACAGACTGAGTGAGTCAGCATGAGAGAGAGCCCATGAGTTGGGTGTGCCCATGAGATGGGTGTGTTGTTCCTCTCTGAGACAGAGAAGGAATGTTGTGTGCCCTTATGTGGGGTGAGGAATCCCATGAGTTGGGTGTGCCCATGAGATGGGTGTGTGGTTCCTCTCTGAGACAAAGATGGAACTATGTGTGCCCGTATGTGGGGTGATGAAGTCCATGAGTTGGGTGTGCCGTTCTCTCTGAGACAGAGATGAAATGTTGTGTACCCATGTGAGGGGTGAAGGAGCCCATGTGATGGGTTTATTGTTCTCCTCTGTGTAGAGAGTTGAGATGATGTGATACTCCATATGATTCTCCTATGATATGCAGTGAGATAGAGATCTGTTGAGTAGGATGTTCCTATGGCTGAGCATAGGTGGACATGATCCTAGTGGCTGAGCACTAGTGAGTGTGTATTCTGATGATTCTCCTGTGAGACATACTGAGATAGAGACTTGGATGTACCTGTGGCTGAGAATAGGTGGACGTGCCCCTGGTGGTTGAGCACTAGTGGGTGTATGAGATCCCTTGCTATATTGTCTAGAGTCAGACTTACCTGTAACCTAATCTGTGATGTAAAGGTTACAGGTCAACCCCACCATAAAGTGAAAGATAATTAATATGGTAATTATTAATTATATTTTGAGTTATTAAGGTCGGCCATGTTGTGCCAATAGACACTACTTTTGATATGTCCAGTCTAATATAAATAAAGGTGATTTCCCCATTGAGGAAATACAACACAAGTGTGAGTTTGGAAATTTCAGCAAGTACTTGTTCTTGGGCTGAAGTGTGCACCTCTCTTGGGTACTAGTGTTCTAGGTTTTGTGAGCACCCTTTTGTGCGATAGGTTTATGGTGTGGGAGGTCTTTCTCTAGAAGAATATAGCAAAGGATTGGTTGGGTTTTCTTCTCTTCTTGAGAAGGGTTCCCAGGATACTTCTTGTATACTTGTGCATGTTATTTTTTCTTGTGATCTTGGTTGCTGCAACAAATTGTTTATGGTGTAACTGCAATTGTCTATGGTTCAAGTAAAATGCTAAAATTGGAATGAACTTCATGAAAAATCAACAACACCAAGGTGGATGGGTACATTACAATTCCTCACTATATTGTTGGTATTACTACTATGATCAATGGTTGATGACTATGTACCATTCCAAAGCAATAAAATAGATAAATCACAATATTTATTCATTTATGTGCCAAATAACATATAAGAGGTCCATCCATAAAATGTCCAGATATAACCAAACATGTACACTAAGTTTCTTGAGGGGGGTTCAATTAGAAGTTGATAACATGATGTTGAAAAAAACATATAGAAGAAAAAGATACTCTTATAATATAGCATTGGAACTAACTCTCTCACAAGGATTCCTTCCTCCCAACAACTCAAGTAGACCTTACAAATGCTCAATGATAGTTAGAGGAAGAAAGTGATCTAGTAAAAATAATAAGGACATGGAGTTGGATTTGATATAGAAGAGTGACCAGTTAATGAATATGGTAGATGAATGCACAAAAACTACTAACTAGATGAAAAACTTAGATGTGTGTGTTGAAGACTTGGAAGTAGAATTAAGTCCCTTACATGATGATAAATAGGCATTATCCTAAAGGTTTTAGCAAAAGGAAAACTCCCTTTAGACCTCTCAAGCCAAACAAAAAGATGATTTAGAGCACTTAAAACCCTTAGTTGAGCATGTGCTCTATAATTATTTTGTAGGTATTGGTGGAGTTATGGATCAACACGTTGTCATAGTCCAAGACACTTGGACTACCCTCCATTACTTAGCATCCTCCATAAAATATTAATGCATGTAGACATGTTTCACTTGTAACAGTTGGACAAATAGTTGTATGCTTCACCAAGTACGGATGAAAGTGTATCGGGTTTACTGGATCAAGTGTCTCATCATAGACAACTCCCTTTGTTTGTGAGAAATCTCTAGCTATAGATATCATTTTGTATTTATCAACACTTCCATCAGTTGCGTGCTTGATCTTAGAGATTCACTTGGAAGTTACCACAGACTTCCCTTCTGGTCCCTGAATAATATCTTATAGATCGTTTTTTAAGATATACTGGTATTCTTCTATTATGTCATCTTGCCATACCTGTTCTCATGTTGCTTCTCTAAGATAAGGAGGCTCAACATCAATAAAGTGGCTCATGACTGAAGGATAGCTCGAAAATCTCTTTTGCTTTCTCGGGATGTGCTTTGAGAGGCTTGTATGTTTCTATGCCTCTTGCGGAGTGAGTCTAGGTAGGCCTTTTATGCCATAGTGCAATATCTCTGAACATATCAATTGGAGAAATTGGATCAACTGGAATAATGTATGTCTCCCTCTGAACTGTTGAAGGGGGAGAAGGTATTGTCTCGCTCTCAATCTCCATATGAGATTCTTTGGGTTTGTTGAATGGGTATCTCTTCTTTAAGGACAACATATCTGTTTGTATCGCATAATAATAAATCAAATATGGTTTGGACTACCATACCAGGGATAATGGTCTAAGTCTTTAAGGCCTCCCATACTAGGGATAATATCCTTCATTTCTTAAAAATGCAATCAACTATAAAATTAGAGATCAATTGATTTATCTTGTTTGTATTCAAGATTTTAGAGTAAGTACTTCTCCTCTCTCTTATCTTCATTCTTTTGAAGTGGATCTAGATCAATGTCAGTGGTAGAAGCATATTGTCTTCCCTTCTTCCTGGTTGGACAATTCTTTGCATAGTGTCTATATTTGTCACATCTGAAGCACTGGATTTCTGAAACATCTCTTCTTTGATAACATGGATTTGATGAAGACTTTTCATCTTTTAATGTTTGTCTGAAATTTCTTTTTAATTTTCCTCCTTTCTTTGTATGAAGTGCAAGAGCATGATTTTCTTCTCAGGAATCTTCCACTCCTCTATTTCTAAGTCTAAGTTCTTCTTGAGTACAATCTGTCCATAGACGATCAAAGGTTGGTAGAGCTTCTCTTCCACTGATACTTTGAAGAAAAGGTTCCCACTGTTTTGCAAGGTTTTTGAGAGTGGTTAAGACAAGTTCTCTATCAGACATGATTTCTCCAATGATTTCTAGTTGTTCTTTAATCTCTGATATCTTCATAAAGAAGATGGCAACTATGTCACCTTTCGTCATCTTGGTACTTTGAAGTTGGATCTTCAAGGTAAGAGCTCTGAAGGTTTCTTCACTTTCAAACATTTCTTTTAATGCTTCATACATATCATAAGCTGTCTTCAAGTTGACAATACGAGGTAAGAGATGATCTCTTACTGAGTAGATGATTAATTTTCTTGCTTTGACATCTTCTTCCTTTCTTATCTTCTTCTCTACATTTGTAGTTGTGTCTGGTAGGGTTTTAGTTACCACATCCAAAAGGTCATATTCTTCAAGGGTGACCTGAAGCCTTGATTTCCAGGAGTTGAAGTTGCTTGCTCCATCAAGCCTATCTTCTACTAAGGCTTTGTTCTTCATTTGTTTGGTTTATTCAAACTCTTGCCAACTGGATTTTGAAAACCTAATGATTAGGTTGAATAAGTAACCTTGGATTATGTTGGACTTATGATTGTCAACAATCAACTTTATAGTGTCACAGAGATGCTTGTTGATTTAAGAAAAACATTTCTTCAAGAAGTTCCAAAAATCTAAGATCAGGATTCTACAGGAAATTTCATCACCCTAGAAACCGTAGGGCCAAAAAACTCAAAATCCTTAGAATTTGATTTTAATAGCTTCTGGAGATGCGTTGGAGGAGTTTGTACTCTTCTATGCCAAAAATAGCCCCAACGTCCAAGTATTAAGGGCTAGAACACCATAGAAAGGGGGTCTGTACACAATTTTCTGGAAACCCTCGGAGGGTCATACGGTTCTGCAAAAGTGAGAGGAGACTTGGTAGAAGCTTATGCAATGGGTTCTTTCAAGAGCTATGCTATGATACCATGTTGCTTTTTCAATAAGCAAGGTTAAGCATGAAGTTCATTCCGTTTTAGCATTTAACCATAACCATTAATGTTGCAACAACCAATATCACAAGAAACAACACCATGCACAAGAACACAAGAAGTATCTTGGTAAATTCTTCTCAACAAGGGAAGAAAACCCAACCAAAAATTTTGTTATATTCTTCGAGAGAAATACCTTCACCACCAAGAATACCTAGCACACAAGAGGGTGCTCAAACCCTAGAAGACTAGCGCCCAATAGAGGTGTGCACTTTTCCTAAGAAGGTGTACTTGCTGAAATTTCCAAACTCACATGAAAGATATGATTCCTCATTGGGGAATTTACCTTTACTTATACTAACCTGAACCTGTCAACATAAGTGTCTATTGGTACAATAGGGCTGACCTCACTAGCTTATAATATAATTAATATTAACCAAATTAATTATCTTTTACATTAATTACCAATCACATTAAGGTGGGGCCGACTTGTACCCTTTACATTACAATTAGGGTTATAGGAAGTTCTGACTCTTGAACAATATAGCAAGGGATCTGATACACCCACTAGTGTTCATCCATTAGGGGCACATCCATAGGGATGTCCATATCTCTGGCTCACTGCATTATCCCGAAGAACCACTTCTTCACTAGTGCTTAGCCACTAGGATCACATTCACCTGTGCTCGTCCACTCAACAAATCTCCTTTCCCATTGCACTACACAGGAGAGTCATTTGGAGTTTTTCATCAACTCTTCTACTCAAAGGAGGCTAATTTACATCATCTTCATTTATGTTTTCATGACGATGGACTCAACACTTTGATATTTCACACATTCACCTTATGCTCAACCACAGGCACATCCAACTCTGTAGATCACCTTTCTCACTGTGTTACACAAGAGAATCATCTAGAGTTCTTCTCAACTCTATGTATGGAGGAGGTCATCTCTACGTTCTAGCTCTGTCACAGGTAGGAACCACACACCCTTCTCACGGGCTTTCTCTTCGGTTTGTAAGCTGGAGAATGTCTCACATAGCTGTAATGATCAACAAGTTGTATTTCATGGCCTTAATTAATGACTAGGGTAAAATGGTTTGGATTTATTTTCCACCACATAAATCCTAAACTTTTGGATGTTTCTTAGACTTTAAATCTTTCGCTGAGAAACAAAGTGGTATGTCACTGAAAATACTTAGATATAATTGTGGCACAAAATAATGAGTTTGAAAATTATTTTCAGGGAAAATGTATTCACGAACAATGTACTCAAGTCTAGACACCTTAGCATTATAGAGTGGTAGGGAAAAATAATTGTCTCATTTAAGACATGACACGTTGTACATTGAAGCACAAAACGGTTAATCTAAAGTTTTGGATATAAGTCTGTCATTATGTAGTGTATCTGATTAATTGAAGTCCCACTAAAATTTTGTGGAACATAAATCAAGAATAAGCCTGGATCCGATACAAGACAACAGTAAAACATTTGCATGTGTTTGGAACCATTGCATATGTCCACCTACCAAAGGAATACCATGGTTTAAAAATAGTTGGCGGAGGGTGTGTTGATGGGCGAAATTGACCGTCCGTCAACTGGAAAATCGAGTCCGGTCCGGGGTTGTCTAAATAACCCAAGCTGTTTGGTGTAACTCATTCTTACGGGTTTAATGGCTCCGTTAGCCAATCTAAGAATCCTAAAAGAAATGAATAAAAGAGATAAATAACTAACTAATTACTAAGCACACTATATATATGTACATGTGTTCAAATGTAACTATAGTAGTTGTATTTAAGCAGAAGATATACAAGTTTCGTTTATTTACATGATTTACAAGATGCAAGTTTTAATCGAAACTTACGAAAATCGATGTGAAAAATGATTGCTTCTAGGAAGCAGATAAAGAAAGAACATAAAAATATTTATTGTTTTTCTTTTATAAATTTAAAGAATCTTGCAAAAAAAGTTAATGAAACATGAACATGTGGATAGTCAAAGCTGAACCATACATTCTAGTTTCAATGATATGTAAATGACAGAAAAAATACAAAGAAGCTATCCTGTCAATGAATTAGTGAGGTGTATCCAAGCATCTGCATGAGTGGTGAACATCCAACTGCCATGTCCAAGAGAGAAGTCTGCAATGAACCTTATGATTGTTCTAAATAAATTCAAAACATGTATTGGCAGCTTAGGTTTTAATGACAGAAAAGGAAACACAAACATAAACCTGTGATCTCATAATTATACATGATTACAGCAAGATAAATATGGAAGCAATCTATGCATTTTATCATTCAATTTAAAACTCAAAGATAAATCTCATTTTTTAAATCGAAGATATGATCACAACATTTGTATTTTGATAAAGCAAATGATAGATGGTATTTATAATATAAACCTCCTACACACCACAGATCATTTAATCTAAAGATATCATACCTGCACATGTAACAAGATTAAAAAAACATAAATAACAACATTATAAACAAAAGGCTAAAGCTAAAATGCATATATGTCGTTCTATTAAGTTTTTGGAATCACTTGTCCATTCTATAGTCCTGGAAGAAACTTTTTGGATAAGAGACTTTTAAAAATAGAAAAATTAATGCATAAATGATAATAATTAACCATGTATTGATAAAAAAGACTAAAACTATTTAAATCAATGCATAATCAATTATTTAAAGAATATGAATATATTATAATGAAAATAAAACTATTTTACTTATAGGACAAAAGCCATTAAGCAACCTGGAATTCCATATTCTTCTTTGAAAATATTCGTCCATTCTCCCAAAGATTCTAACCATCCATTACTCCATTTGAAAAGAAATAAAAAGTTTACAAAAGATATAATATACAAAAGAGAAAGGATAAAAATCCTCCTCTCCAATTCTTTTTTTTTTATCCCATGGCTCTGATTTTTCTCATATATTTATAAAATGAATGAACAGTCTGGGCGTCACTATTAATTTCCGCCACCTGAAATTTGCCTCTAAAAGAGACTCAATTATCTCTCAAATCGTGCATTTGTTTGGGAAAATCTCTATGTAGAAGGTAAATGGGTCCATTTTGGTTCTGGGTTTTCAATCGTTTCTTCTAATTCCTCATGGTTTGGCTACAATCAGTTCTACAAAATCGTCTGTATCAAATATTTGATAATAGAAACCTGTGAAACAAAAAGAAACCTAAATTAATAACCTAAAAATTGTGAATAAAACAAAATCTAGAAAAATAAAAAATGAATTTAAACTAACTATAACTTATAAACAAACATTGTTTATAATTTGTTTTCAAATATGATCTAGAAGCTTCAAGTTAATGGAGAAAAAATATTAATTTTAGTTTTTTACAAAATCAAACAAATGATAGATAATTCTTTGGTTATTATTATTTTGAAATGAGATGCAAAATGAAAAAATAATTTAATTAATTAATATCACCAAATGATTTCATGAAAATGAGAAACCAACTAAGATATTATTTGATGAAGTATTGAACACATTATTCAAAATAGTCAAACTTTCTAATGAGCAAAAGAATGAACACGTAATCATAATTTAAACGAAAGTAAATATTTGATAAAAATTAACGTTTTTGTTTAAATTGAGATTTTTATGCCCGTTTCTAACTTTTGACATATACTCTTGTAATGAATGTCTCATACTATAGTGAATGTCTTAAGTTTGTCTCAAAGCAAGCCAATGTATGGGACTATTTGAAAAGGTTGATTCTGTAGCTCATTATAATTATCAAGATTCTAACAGGGCCCTTTAAATGTTGTAAAAATATAGGGGGATTTGTTGGGGCCCAACAAATGACAACTTACTTGGTGAAACAGTTATCTCTGATCTGGTAATATTTCATCTTAGGAAGAAAATAATAAAACTTGAAAACTGATTTAAGCTCCCTAAAATAAATTCACTCTGAGACCATATAATATTAGGATAAGCTCAATGTTATAACCAGACAATATAATTTTCTTTGCAGGGGATTGTGACTTAAAATAATGTTTTAATCAAAGAGTCACGATGTTTATAAAAGAACTTCAATACAGTTGACAGAGCCACTACTGTCAGCAGGCGTCCATAGCCTCAACATGGATGTCATTTAACCCACTCAAATGCTTTAATCTCATCCAATAGTTGTATCCACATGATTTATACTTCCATAAAACCTAATTTAAAAACATATACCTGCTACCTCTTGACCTGACATTGCTTCATTGCCAACAAGCCTGTTCAGTACCCCGACGAAGTTGTCTTAGTATCATGTGTGCATTTACCCGCTGCCAGCGAGCCTGTTTAGTACCCCGATGGGTTTACACACACTTCCCACACATAAGTGCTTCCAACTCTCTTATGCCACTTTTAAATAATAATACAATTATAGATTTACTGATGACAAAGAGAGCGGGGTGATACTGGAGGTTAATTTCAATACAGGTAAATAGTTGACCATGTTATTTATTTTCTTTCAAAACTGGAATTTTTATCATGGTTTAGAGATTTTAGATTTCCTTTAAGAAATCATCTAGAGAATGGGGAAGCACTTAAAAGTGATTCCTTAAGAATATGGATGGCGTAAAAAGTTTAAAGATCATCGTAATTCTCAAAGATTTAAACCATATCTCTGGTGTAATACTCTAGCAAAGATAATTTGAGGACAAAATGAAAGTGACAATTGACTTAAAAATCAATTGTCTGAGCTATATCTTAATATCAGGACCTCTTTGAACTATTTCAATTTGCTTGAAAAACACAAGTCTTAAAATAAATGCTTTCTTCGACAATAGTTCTTTGATAAAAAATATATTGATTCAAAAAATAAAGATAAGAAGAAAACTCATTCAAAATAATAAAAGAAAACAAAAACACACAACAAACCAAATCAAATTTTATTATTGGGATTCAAAATCATAAGTACACAAAATCAAAACAACAAAATAAAACTTTTCAGGAAATGATTTTGGCCAAAGATAATCTTGAGTTTTTGTATCCACTATCATCTCACTGTAAAATAAAGGAAGAACTAAATCATATAAACTATCAAGTGCAAACAAGTTCTTTTCTTAAGATAATGATGCATAAGATGTTACTTTGACCAAGCATTATTATTAAAAATAAAAGAGACTAAAAATAGAAAAATCCTTATTAAGATGAGTGCAGTCCTACTCATGGCACCTTGGGTCAGGGTTGAATTGATAGTTTAAATTTACTTATGTCTTTACTTTCCATTTAAAATTTTCATGATGATACTACATTTTCAAAAAGAAATATTCAATGAAAAATATAGAGAAAAATATTTAAAGTGGACTTCCCTGACAACATTCATATTATGGTTCTCTTGGTGTGCCCGCTTGTGTTCATAACTGCATCATTACACAAAGAAATATTGATAAATAAAACTAAAGGAAAACATACTCCTAAACCTACTCTAACTA
The DNA here is from genome assembly GCA_009831015.1 of Picea engelmannii. Taxonomy (NCBI): domain Eukaryota; kingdom Viridiplantae; phylum Streptophyta; class Pinopsida; order Pinales; family Pinaceae; genus Picea; species Picea engelmannii. The sequence goes on from ML776581.1 coordinate 6,188,556, forward strand.
CTAAACAAATCAAAAATATTAAGTGAAGTCATGCTTCCACTGTAGCCATCGGAGTAACTCCAATCCTGCAATGGAAACAAGATTAAATATTACTAACAAGAATGGTACTATATCGAAAAATAACAAAAATATATCATACTTACCTTTATCATGATCATTTAAAAACAAAACAAGCATGACCTTACCATTCCCTTGAACATTCTTTTTGTATGAATCCTCCAGCCATTCTACAATCTGATCGTGATACGGGTCACAATGGCATGGAAGAGTGTAAGTGAGTTTGGAAAACTTGTCAATATTACGAGGACCTGACATAACCATTTGCCAAAGCTGAAATGCCCCATCCTCTTGACAATTCTCTAAGTGTTCATCAATTTCTTCACACGGAGATCTAAAAAAAACATGTGATGCTTACTTCCTAAATATTTAGGTAGAAACAAAGAAAGCACAAATTTATCTTTATTATGAAGATTTTTTAGATACGAATCTTCAAGCCATTCTGAGATCATGTCATAAAAATTAGGATGCAAACTATGACTTTGATGAAATGGATATATCAATGGGGAACACATCATAAGAGGATTCATGACATCAGTTAGACTATTGGTTTGAATGCTTCATTTGATGAAATTAATCATTTCAAAATGTGAAGCATAAACATTAAAATTCGAACTAATCAAAGAACGAATATGCAATGTAGAATATTCGATCTCCATAAGGATGAGTGCATTGTCTTTTTCAAAAATAAATCATGTAAAATCATCTTGCAACATGTCATTTTTTCATTCGCGTGATGAAAGTGAAAGAGCATCAAATCCGACTTGATAAGTGTTATATTTGGAATTAGTTTCACCAAATTTTGGCATATCGAAAAGATTGGATTGTGGTGGCAAAGAGTAAGATACCATGGGTAAAGTATCAAATCCTCCAGAATCTAAGAAGAGATCAGGATATAAAGAGTAAAAGGAATCAGAAATAAGCACATGAAAAGAATATCTTGAGCTATGATATTTAACAATGGTATTCTCAAGACATTCCTCTTCATTTTCCTTAAAACTTTCACTCTGTTTTGGTGATAAATTCTTCAACATAATATGATCATCTAAATTTGTCTCATGTATGATAGATAATTCAAAACTTTCATGGAAAACATCTGATCTTTCATGTTGATAAGGTACGATTTGTAGATGAGGGTTTAAGGTTTCTTCTTCCGATTGCAGATCTACATCTCTAATCAGTTTGATTGGAATGTTAGAATGCTTAAGATCATTTTCATCACCCAAGTCTTCTTCAATAATCGAATTTAAATACTAATTAGAGCAAGAGTTAGGAGAGCAAGGACATTCACCTTGACCCAACATCGAATCTTCTTCCACGATGGTCGAGGAATGAAAATACAATGATTTAGAGGAAAAACCAATTTGATTGTCAGTAAGAACATTTTCAATAGATTCTACCTCCCTTGCTTGTTCAACATTTCCGGATGGATCCCTCTCATCATGTGAACACAATTCTTCTTGCAATTGAGTGATAGTATTTGTAACTGTTTCATAATTTGCGATCGAATATGACTGGATGCAAGCATCATAGAGGAAATTTAATACAAATGACATGTCATCAAGATTAAATTTACAAAGAACATGATGGACTCTTGTCGAAAAGTCTTTTGAAGATGAATCGTCATTGATTAGCAAAGTCTGAAATTCTTCACATAATTGATTGTAATCATAGATTTCAAAAGCATCTAAAAATTCATCTACAAATTGAAACCAATAAAAAATGTGATACGTTAGAAAAGACTCAAACCAATGTTTAATCCGACCCCTGAAAGTAAAAGCAAACAATCTGCACAAAACCTTTAAATCAGAAATATCATGCTTGATGCATTTACACTAAAACTTGTTAATATGGTATTTTGCAGATACATTCCCCCCACCAACAAAGGTGAGTTTGGACAAGAGAGAGACTGTCTTGTTGGGAATATCAGGTAATGAGAAGTGGAAATCATGTTCCAACACAGTGATTTGGGGAGCCATGAGAAATTAATTAAATTCGAAAAAAAAATCCTATAAGGCCAATTTGTCAGTCTGACCCTTCTTCTAGCGCCATTTGTCGATGGGCGAAATTGACCGTCCGTCAACTGGAAAAGCGAGTCTGGTCTGGGGTTATCTAAATAACCCAAGCTGTTTGGTGTAACTTGTTCTGACGGGTTTAATGGCTCCGTTAGCCAATCTAAGAATCCTAAAAAAAACGAATAAAGAGAGAGAAATAACTAACTAATTACTAAACACACTATATATATGTACATGTGTTCAAATGTAACTATAGTAGTTGTATTTAAGCAGAAGATATACAAGTTTCGTTTTTTTACATTATTTACAAGATGCAAGTTTTAATCGAAACTTACGAAAATCGATGTGAAAAATGATTGCTTCTAGGAAGCAGATAAAGAAAGAACATAAAAATATTTATTGTTTTTCTTTTATAAATTTAAAGAATCTTGCAAAAAAAGTTAATGAAACATGAACATGTGGATAGTCAAAGCTGAACCATACATTCTAGTTTCAATGATATGTAAATGACAGAAAAAATACAAAGAAACTAGCATGTCAATGAATTAGTGAGGTGTATCCAAGCATCTACATGAGTGGTGAACATCCAACTGCCATGTCCAAGACAGAAGTCTGCAATGAACCTTATGATTGTTCTAAATAAATTCAGAGCATGTATTGACAGCTTAGGTTTTAATGACAGAAAATGAAACACAAACATAAACCTGTGATCTCATAATTATATATGATTACATCAAGATAAATTTGGAAGCAATCTATGCATTTTATCATTCAATTTAAAACTCAAAGATAAATCCCATTATTTAAATCGAAGATATGATCACAACATTTGTATTTTGAAGAAACAAATGATATATGGTATTTATAATATAAACCTCCTACACACCACAGATCATTTAATCTAAAGATATCAGACCTGCACATGTAACAAGATTAAAAAAACATAAATAACAACATTATAAACAAAAGGCTAAAGTCAAAATGCATATATGTCGTTCTATTAAGTTTTTGGAATCACTTGTCCATTCTGTAGTCCTAGAAGAAACTTTTTGGATAATAGACTTTAAAGATTGGAAAAATTAATGCATAAATGATAATAATTAACCATGTATTGATAAAAAAGACTAAAGCTATTTAAATCAATGCATAATCAATTATTTAAAGAATATGAATATATTATAATGAAAATAAAACTATTTTACTTACAGGACAAAAACCATTAAGCAACCTGGAATTTCATATTCTTCTTTGAAAATATTTGTCCATTCTCTCAAAGATTCTAGCCATCCATTACTCCATTTGAAAAAAAATAAAAAGTTTACAAAAGATATAATATACAAAAGAGAAAGGATAAAAATCCTCCTCTCCGATTTTTTTTTTTTTTATCCCATGGCTCTGATCTTTGTCATATATTTATAAAATGAATGAACAGTCTGGGCGTCACTATTAATTTCCGCCACCTGAAATTTACCTCTAAAAGAGACCCAAATATCTCTTAAATCGTGCATTTGTTTGGGAAAATCTCTACATGGAAGGTAAATGGGTCCATTTTGGTTCTAGGTTTTCAACCATTTCTTCTAATTCCTCACGGTTTGGCTGCAATCAGTTCTGCAAAATCGCACTGATCTTGACGCCTTTCCAAATTTTATCTGTTGTTGCTCATAAAATTATTTGTAGCAATCCAAAATTATTTTTGAATCAATCATCTTGAACGTATTTGGATAATAAAATCAAGCCATGATCAAATCTGTATCAAATATTTGATAATAGAAACCTGTCAAATAAAAAGAAACCTAAATTTATAACCTAAAAATTGTGAATAAAACAAAATCTAGAAAAATAAAAATTGAATTTAAACTAATTATAACTTATAAACAAACATTGTTTATAATTTGTTTTCAAATATGATCTAGAAGCTTCAAGTTAATGGAGAAAAAATATTAATTTTAGTTTTTTACAAAATCAAACAAATGATAGATAATTCTTTGATTATTATTATTTTGAAATGAGATGCAAAATGAAAAAAGAATTTAATTAATTAATATCACCAAATGATTTCATGAAAATGAGAAACCAACCAAGATATTATTTGATGAAGTATTAAACACATTATTCAAAATAGTCAAACTTGCTAATGAGCAAAATAATGAACACGTAATCATGATTTAAACGAAAGTAAACATTTGATAAAAATTAGCGTTTTTGTTTAAATTGAGATTTTTATGCTCGTTTCTAACTTTTGACATATACTCTTGTAATGAATGTCTCATACTATAGTGAATGTCTTAAGTTTGTCTCAAAGCAAGCCAAGGTATGGAACTATTTGAAAAGGTTGATTCTGTAGCTCATTATAATTATCAAGATTCTAACGGGGCTCTTTAAATTTTGTAAAAATATAGGGGGATTTGTTGGGGCCCAAAAGGGTGTAAATGCTTACTACGAAGATATGATGAAGAACACAAGGATTATTTGTTGTGGGATCTTGAAGATCAAAAACTTCTTAATAAACACAACACCATCTTTGATAAGGGAGGCACACCCATGAGTAAACTCGGAACAAATTTTTGGATTAAGTGAAAGCTCTAAGCAATGGATCTTCTATTGGAAACGTTAAGGAAAGGAGAGTGAAATCTCCAATTCTCATGGATATTCTTTTACTAAAATGTATGATCTAGTCCTTAATGGGGATTATGGGGCATTCCTTGGAACAATAAACCAATTTGAGTCCCCTTGAATGCGAAACGATTTGATCATTTCAAATCTTTCAAATTTTATAGAGGTAATCTATGAAAGACTCCATAATGTTGATGGAGAACATAAAGTAGTCTATTTAGAACCTATTGACTTTTAACACAAGAATTTATAGAATGAAGAAATGGAAGAAATGGCAATATATGCCCAAGATGCCTAAATGGTTGGTTAAGACATTTATAGAATTAGGAGAAAAAAATTATAGTGCTAAAGGAGTAAAAATCCAGAAGCAAGAAGTTAGTAGAGAGTTGAGAGAATGAAAAGGTGAAAGTGAGAAGGAGCACATGCCTACTTTGGATACACTATGCAATGATGGAACATGAATTAAGCATCGAAGAGCTATAGAGATATGATGAAGCACATGGAAATAAAGAATGATGCAAAGCTATAGACATAGAGATGTATTCAATTATGAAGAATTTAACTCATAATCTAGTGGAGCTACACGAAGACAAGAAGGCAATCAAATGTAGATGGATTTATAAAACCAAGTTTAAGTCTAATGGAACAATGTATAAATATAAAGCACATTTGGTGCCAAAGGATCACAAAAAGAGGGTATTGACTATGAAGAAACCTTCACACTAGTTTTGAAGATTGAAACAATCCAAATTGTACTTGTGCTTATAGATTCATTCATATGCTTCATACACTCGTATGGATGTTAAGAGCACTTTTTTGAAGGGGTGGATTAACGAGGAGGTCAATATGGAGCAACTACATTGATCCAAAAAGGATCCAAAGAAGACTAAGGATAACTCAAAATTCATAGAAGCAACTCAAGAAGCTCAGAATGGCCTCAACAGACAAAGAAAGGGAAAAAATTCAAAGTCCTCAAAAATTAGTGAAATTAGCATCATCATGAAGATTGTGTCGCAAGATTTCCAACGACGTAAGCGACTCATCAAACGAAGTTGCAGATCAAAAGATATTCACGGTCAAAGTTTTGGTCAACCTAGCCTAGCGAGCAGGGATGAGTCAACATGTGTACTACTAAAATCAACATCAGTACGAATGATGTCAACATCCATACAATGTACGTGGCACACATAGAGGAGGACACGTGTCATGCTGATGTGGCATAACCATAGACTTCCACGTGTCACTCATTTTCAGGTCAACATGTGGACCAATGAGGAAGTGCCACGTGGCAGTATGTACAACCACGTGGCAAGTCGTACGGGACATGGAAAACACATGGCATCTATACCATACATGGCAAGTTGAATTGGTAGATAGGTGACGTGGTAGGGTGACTGTATAGGTGAATGACGTGGGCCAATGTTTGGATGCCACATGGCCCAGTCATGGGCTGCCATGTGGCAATGGGCAAATGCCCAATGATGGACCGTAACCAAATTTTCACAAATAAAAAAGGTGGTCCACCAAATCTGGCAGAGGTCCCGCAAAATTTAGTGGTCGATCTTCCATTATAATCCAACTCCGACAAATCTAAACAAGACTCCAAACTTGGCAGCAGTTTAGACCATATATATATGTTGTTGTAACTACAAGCCCAAAAGGGGAGGCCCACAGGCTCAACCCCGAGACCTCCCCCAAACAAATGCCTCACATAGCATCTGCTAACCATTGAGCTAAATGGCTCTGTTGGATAGTCCGCCCGACTTTTAATTTAAATGCTGAGTTTGCCAGCGGACAGAGAGGGAGGGCGCTTGACAGTACGGTCGGGCATGTTTTACGAGGTAAGTATGGTTAATTAATTGCAAGTTGCAGGCACGGAATAGGAAGATTAAAGCAATTGTTGCATAATTTTGAAGGACTCTTATTGTACAGGTGTATATAGATGCACTGAAGACAATGCATAAATAAGGGGGAAGGGAATGTAATACCCCGGTTTGATCCCCGAATTGTAAATATATTGATAATTGTACATATGATATTTAGGCTGGTGAGTCGATATAATTGGGTTGGAGCACCTATATATGACACTTAGGTCGGTGAGCTGATATGTTCAGGCTGGAACGCCTGTAAATATGGTCAAAGGCTAGAGGGTCTGTACTATAAAGTGTACATATGGACTAATTAATAAAAATAACACCATGGTTGTAGACCCTAGGATGAAAAGAGTATGGGGGGATAAGACTCCACGAATGGGAAATGGGGCTAAGGGTTGGGTAAAGGGAGCTTAAGCCAAGGAGGCTAAGCAAATATAGTAGAATAATTCCCTAGGCCTTTATATTATTATATTATATAATAATATAAGTTTTTATATCATTATATTATTATATTATATAATAATATAATATAAAAAGACATATGCATATATTAAAAGGGGGAATTGGGTTTAATTCTCCATTCATTCACTCATTCTCTCCTACCATCCATACCTTCTTGCATCCACCATTCATACCTCTACTTGGAAGCTGATTATACCAGTGTATTCCTTAGAGGTCTGAGCAGAAGAGGCGGGTAGTCGTGCCCGTGAGCATTCTCTCCAGGTAAGAGAATTGTTGGGATTTGTTTTCTCAAGGTGACAAGCTACAACTACATGGCTCTGAGACTTCATGTCCGACTTGTTGCTAAAGCCCTGGAAGGGAAGTGGGGTAGTCGAAGAACTATTGATCAGAGAAGGGGCACACTTCCTGGGGTGAGACATGCATGTGGGGAATGAGAGGTTGTAGGTTGTTTGCTAGAGTTGGCACCTGAGTCTGAGCATTTCTGCTATTTGAGAGACCTTAACCTCGTGTAGGGTTCATTTTCCAGGTGGAGTCATAGCCCTAGCTCAGGGGTGATCCACTACTGAGAGTTTATCAACAATGAGATCTATGGCTAGGTGGAACATCGTAGGCTTGCAAACAATCGATGTTTTAATAAAGATAAGTACCATGTTTGTATGTGCTCTAATGTTGTTACATTATATGTTGATGTGTTAATTGTTCACTGCTTATAGAATGGTTGTGTATCTATATATACATTCTTGTTGTCTATGTGTTATGCATGAATCTGCAGGTTTAATTAAATCATGTGTCAAGGAATAATATGTTATTGGTATAGAGTTAAGAATTTATGGGCGATTTTAGAGGGAAATTGGGAAATTTCCAGTGCCCCGCCATCCCAATAGACACATGTTGATGATGACAGCCGCATGAGATATCCTCCAGGACACAGACTGAGTGTGGTTGCAACAAGATCTTGGTTCTGATTCAGGAGACGAAGGAAAGATCACAACGGTTGGAGTACAAGGTAAAGATTCCCTTCATGCTAGTTCAAATTCTAATAATGAATCTCATGATGATGAAAAAAAGAGGAATGAATTATTTAATATAAGATTTGTATCTAAACACACTAAGATAGATACATTGTTTGATCCGGGTTCCCAAGTAAACTTGATATCTGAAGCACTTGTGAAAAAGATGGGTCTTGAAACTAAACGACATCCAAAGCCTTATCCTCTTGGTTGGGTATGTGATAAAGAAAAATTTAATGTCACCAAGCAATGTAGGGTCTGATTTGTTATTTCTTCAAAGTTGATTGATGAAGTGGATTTGGATGTTGTATCACTTGATATATGTGGCATAGTGTGGAGGAGTCCTTATCTTTATGATAGAAAAGCAATCTTCTTTCGTCACGAGAACACATATCATCTTACTAAGGGGGGAGTGGAATATATTGTTTTAGCCCACAACATGAGGGTAAACACAACACTTGTTAGTGCCAGACAAATGAAGAGACTCATAAACATGGATGATTTTAGGGGCTAAATTTCGCTCATGGGCTAATTTTCCATGGTTTTTCCAAAAACGAGATTCACCCAAATTCTATAGGATAAAATTATTTTACCTTAAAAATCGCCAAAAATTTATAAAAACTATATAAAATCCTTATAAATTTGAATATTTTTACAAAAATATCTCCAAACATTTATAGTTGGCATATGACGGATTAGTAAGATTCGCCAAGGTTTCTACATTTTAAAACAAATTTCCATCCTTAAAATCATCCCTACTCATAAACATTAATAAGAGATATGTACTCATGGTCGTAAGGGAAAAAGATGTCAGAACATCCGACGCTTTTCAAGGATGTCATTCTTCTCATAAGAAAGAATTAATTGATATTGTTTCTAAGTATGATGATATTTTCCAGGAACCAGATGGATTACCTCCTAAGAGGGAAATCCAACATGAAATACATCTTCAGTAGGATTCTCCTCTTCTTAATGTGGTCATGTACATGATGTTATTTGTAGAGATGACACATATCAAAAAGAAGGTACAAGGCTTCTGGGATCAAGGGGTCATCGGGCCCAACTCATCTCCTTGTGGTTCTTCGATCATGATGGTGCCAAAAAAATGATGTTAAATGGAGAATGTGTGTCGATTACCAGACCTTAAATAAAATCATGGTAAAAAGTCGATACCCTCTTCCTCGTATAGATGATTTACTTGATCAGTTAAAGAATGTTGTTTATTTCACTAAGTTGGATTTGCACAGTGGATACTATCAGATCAGAGTTGCAGAACATGATGCATGGAAAAATGCCTTTAAAACCAAATAGGGATTGTTTGAGTGGTTAGTTATGCCATTTGGGCTTTGTAATGCTCCGACAACCTTCATGCGTGCAATGAATGAGGTATTCAGGCCATTTCTAGATGATTTTGTGATTGTATATTTAGATGACATTTTTATATTTAGTGGGACTTGGGATGAACATGTAAGACATGCAAAGCTAGTATTGGATACTTTGCAAAGGAAAAAGTTGTATGTAAAATTGTCTAAATGTGAATTTGGTAAGACTACACTTGTATACTTAGGTCATATTGTAGGAGGAGGACAATTGAAAATTGATCATTCCAAGATTGATGTAATTGTAAATTGGCCTAAGTCCAAAAGTGTAATCGAAATACAGAGCTTCTTAGGTGCAGTCCAGTATTGGAGGAGATTCATTTCAAACTTCTCCTTTATAGTAGCTCCTTTGCATGCCTTAACCAGTGTGAAGAACACTTTTCAATGGGGAGGAAAACAAAAAAAATCTTTCGACACTTTGAAGGAAAAGATCAATACCATACTAGTATTAGTACTGCCAAATCTTCAACAACGTTTTGAGATTGAAACAGATGCCAATGGGTATGCCATGGGTGCAGTATTGATGCAATATCGTAAGCCTATCTTTTACCACTTTGAAACTTTTAACCAAGTTGTTGTTAACTATCCTACATATGATAAATATTTGTATGCATTAGTTCAAAGCATAAAGAAATGGAAGCACTACTTGTTAGGGAAAGAAGCAATCATACATACAGATAATCAACCCTTACAGTATCTCCAAGCACAAACCAAACTGCAACAATCTCGACATTACAGATGGATGGGTTGTCTACAACAATTTCATTTGGTAATCAAATACAAAAAGGGTACAAGTAACAAGGTAGTTGATATGCTTTCTAGACCTCCTATTGTTGCTTCTATTATTTTGAAGAATACTTCTTTATCTCATGATAGCTATGTGGAACAATATGCCATTGATGAAGATTTTAAAGAAGTATTTGAGAAGCTGACCCATGGTGCACAGGCAGAAAACTATTGTCTCTAGGGAAAACTACTCTACCATCTTGGAAAGCTATGCATTCCTACAAGTGAACGAGTCCATGTAATACGATAAGCTCACACTTCTCTTATGTCTGGGCATTTTGGGGTAGGAAAAACTATGGCTCATTTGCAAAGGTTTTGTTACTGGCCTAAGATGAAAGCAATTGTAACTAAATATGTAAAGGGGTGTGTGATGTGTTCTACTTGTAAGCCCACTAATAGAAAACTAGGGCTATACTCACCACTTCTTGTTCCATCCCATCCATGGGAAAGTATCTCCATGGATTTTGTAGGGGTTTTACCAATGTCGAAAAGGGGTCGTGACTATTTGTATGTTGTAGTGGATAGGTTCAACAAGATGTGCATCTTAATGCCATGTAAAAAGTAGATCACGACTGAATAGACTGCTAATCTCTTCTTTCAGTGTGTTTGGGTTCACTTTGGATTACCCACACCCATTATCTCAGACCGAGATACTCGATTCCTTGGGGATTTTTGGACAATCTTGTGGAGAATGATGGACACCAAGTTGAAGAGGAGCATTGCTTTCCATCCACAAACCGACATACATACAAAGGTTGTTAAACAAACAATGGTACTTTTGCTTCGAGGCTACTGCATCAAGCATCCCAAATTATGGGATGAATAGATACCCTATGTACAACATGCATACAATCGAGCCTTACATTCCTCCACTCAATGTTCACCTTTTGAGACATGTTTTGGGTATTTGCCTAAGGTTCCTTTGGACTTGATGTATGGGAGAGATGCCAATTCAAATGAAGAAAGAAACGAAGACAGAGCCCACAAGTTCATTCAGAGGATCCAATAGGTACATAGAGAAGTCGGGGAACAGTTGGAGAAAAGTCAAGCACAATATAAAGCTTGGCATGAAAAACACTGGGTTGATCATCAGTTCCAGGTTGGAGACCAGGTATGGCTTCACATCAACAAAGAGAGATTAAAGGGTGAAGGCAAGAAACTCAAGCCCATCCGTTATGGACCCTTCACTGTTTTGGAGAAAAGTGGTACCAATGATTTTCGTCTAGATCTTCCACCTTATATGCATACTTACTCAGTTGTAAATGTGGAAAAATTGAAACTTTTTGAGCCTCCCATGATCATGGATCAAGGTGAGGAAGTTTCAATACCTTCAATTGACGAGTTTACTCCTGAGTACTTGGATGAATTAAAGGAAGATATCATCTTGGACAAAAGGATGAGGACTTCACGCAAGGATGATGTTGATTATCTTCGAGTAGGCTTAAAGGGCACACATCCAAGCAAGGAAAAGTGGATTGAGAAGGACAAGGTGAGGGAACTCTTCCCTCACTTATCTGTTGATTGATGAAAGCTTTTGGTGGTCCAAAAAGCTCTCAGTGGGAAGGCGTGATCCAAAAAGGATCCAGAGAAGACTAAGGATAACTCAGAATTCATAGAAGCAACTCAAGAAGCTCAGAATGGCCTTAGCAGACAAAGAAAGGGAAAAAATTCAAAGTCCTCAAAACTCAGTGAAATTGACATCATCGCGAAGAGCGTGTCGCAAGCTTTCCAATGGCATAAACGGCTCGTCAAACGGAGTTACAGATCAAAAAGATATTCGCGGTCAAAGTTTTGGTCAACCTAGCCCAGTCAACAGGAATGAGTCAACATCCGTACTGTTGATGTCAGCATGAGTACATATGATGTCAACATCCGTACAATGTACGTGGCACACGCAGAGGACGACACGTGTCATGCTGATGTCAGCATGGTGACATGGAAACACCAGAGGCTGCCACATGTCACTCATTTTTGACATTTTCAGGTCAACATGTGGACCAATGAGGAAGTGCCACGTGGGAGTCCGTACAACCACGTGGCAGGGTGTATGAGACATGGAAAACACATGGCATCCGTACCATATGTGGCATGTTGACATGGTAGATAGGTGACATGGCATGGTGATTATACATGTGAATGATGTGGGCCAGTGTTTGGCTGCCATGTGGCCCAGTCATGGGATGCCACATGGCAGTGGACAAATGCCCAATAAGGGCCCGTAACCAAATTTTCAAAAATGAAAAAGGCGGCCCACCAAATCTAGCGGAGGTCTCACCAAATTTGGTGGTCGATCTTCCATTATAATCCAACTCCAACAAATCTAAACAAGACTCTAAACTTGGCAGCGCTTTAAACCATATATATATGATATTGTAACTACCAACCCAAAAGGGGAGGCCCGCGGGCTTGACCCCAGGACCTCCCCCAACCAAACGCCTTACATAGCATTCGCCAACCGCTGAGCCAAACAACTCCGTTGGATAGTCCACCCGACTTTTAATTTAAATGCTGAGTTTGCCATCGGACATAGAGGGAGGGCGCTTGACGGTACGACCAAGCACATTTTATGAAGTGAGTACAATGAATTAATTGCAGGTTGCATGCACGAAAACCAAGACAAGATTTCTCATGGGCCTGAGAGTGCCAAAGTAAGATTGAGGCGCAGAGACAATCATTTTTAGGTAATTTGATGCCACGAATTCAATGGTGTTGTCTGTTTTCTGATCTGAGCAAAGCTTCTATAGATTAATTCCAGAATGAGGTATACTTATGTATTTTGCCAAATTCTCTTGCTGAGTTAATTAAAAGGCCTACCCATTTGAGAGTAGGACCCAGAGATGTAGTCCACCAGGGACGAACTCCATTATCAAGTTTTTGTGTTCAGATTTGATGCTTATGTCTCTTCATTATTGAGCTTTTCCTTCTTTATGGTGCACTTTAATTTATGCTCATTTAATACAATTATTTATAAGTCACATCGATGAAAAGATCTCGGATCATGCATGGAAGTGTGAACCTTGGAAAATAGAACATGATTTATAAGTTGCAAATAGCATTCTATGCATTGAAGCAAGCACTAAGGGCATGATATTTAAGCATTCATGAATACTTCAAAGACATAGGATTCAAAGGAAGTAACTCATACCTAACTTGCATGTGAAGAGAACTCAAGGTGGCAATTTAACACTAATAATTTTGTATGTTGATGATTTAATTATTACAAGAAACATTAAACTTGAAGATGTAGTAGTGAGAGAAAATACCTACTACACAATGTTGGCATATACTAGGAGTTTTGCACTACTTTCTTGGGATGGAAGTTTCACATAATTCTGGAGGGATTTTCTTGTTTGAAACCAAGTAATCCATTGACTTGATCAAGAGTTTCCAAATGTTAGAGTACAAAACATGAGATGCCCCAATGGAAATTGACATAAAAATAACACAGGGTGAAGAGGGAAAAGCAATGAGTATGACCTTGTACAAAGAATTAATAGGGAGCTTGATATCTTTGATAATTTTGTGACCATATATAGTTTGTAGTTGGAGTAGTCTCAAGAAACATGGTAGACCTAAAAGTTAGTCATCGAAAAATAGCCAAAAGGATACTAAGCACATTTAGGTGGTAATTGGAATATTCCTAGGATAACATACATCCTAAATGCATTGCATGTGCAAAGGTTGAAAATCAACAATTGGGTTTTCTTTCATATCGGTACAATGATGGTGAATTAGATCAATGAGAAGCATCACATAATTGCTTTATATTCAATAGAAACAGAGTATAAAGGAGAATTGAATGTGACATGTGAAGGAATGTGGGTTAGAATGTTCTTTAAAGAATTGGTATGACACAAAAGAAACCTACAATGATATTCTATGATAATAAAGGAGTTATATTGTTGGGGAAGAACACAATTTTACATCAACACAACAAACATATTGAAGTTCACATCCACTACTTGAGGCAATATTCAGTTAAAGTACTATAAGATGGATGAACAATTTGCCAATATTCTTATTAAGCCTCTAAGAAATGAAATGCTTGCAAAATTCAAAGCGATGCTAAGTACAAAAGAGAATGATTTTCTATTAAAGGGGAGTGTCAGAAAAATTGATGAGAAATATGAGTGCACTGGAGCTAACAGAGCATGAGAAGTGCAAGTAAGCGGCAAGTGAAATTTAGTGTGGGTGGAAATAAAGCCAACATGAGTAAATTAAGTTTAACAAAAACATGGAGGAGCAACATGAAGTGTTAGTTGAGCACATACGTTAAAGTGTTTATTGTTGATGAGTTGCTATCTAATATTGAGCTAGCATAAATTGATGACGTGGAGATAGTCAAGTCAAGTTTGAGCATTCGGTGGCTCATGCAGTATCCTGATTTCACGGAGAAAACCAAGATGACATGTTGTTCATAGTTGATCATTGAGAAAGTCTACCTTAATTCCATATTAGACAAATACGTATATGTAATGGCCTTCTAAATTTGAGGTGTTCCAATTTATGTTTTTAGATGAGACAAAGTGGAAAACATAATTCTAAATACTTAAGTGAGACTATTAGTGACCCAAAGCATTGTAAAAGGTTGACACGAGCTTGCGATCTCGTCGTAAATTGTGTTGTAGGTGCAAGTTGTGTTGTAAAATCTAAGATCTCCTATCGTGAAAGACATATATATACCATGTCTAACTCTATTGTATTATCTCAATGTTTTAGTTAACTTAACTTTTCTACAATCTATGAGTTCAACTATTTGCACATGATCTTTCTTGTGCATGATTTATTTATGATAATCTTTGATATAGAGCCCCAAATGTCATAAAAATTCATCTTAAGCTAAAAGCTATTTGTGTGTTGATGTTGAAATCACAACTATTTAAATTTGAAGGTGGTGTAGTGTTGAAATCTAGGCATTAAACTAAACATCGATGCATAGGTGGTGTAACGTTGACATTTGGGCATTAAACCAAACATCAATGCATGTTTTATAGTTAGCATTGAGCCATTGTAGTGTTCTACATTGGCACTTGTGTCCCATTATTTTCAAGTGGTTTAACTTGATAAGTCAATTGTGTTTATTGGAGCACGTTGCACATTGGTATGCCTTTGTCCCTTAAATTTTAGGATAGTAGTGTTAAGTGTTGTAGCATTAAGATTTCTCACAACAATTTGATTATTCTTTGCTACAATGTTCTTTCAAAGGTAGTAAAACCTTTCATAACCTTGTTGTCAATCAACTGTAAGGAAAACTATTTTTGGCCGCTATCTGTGAATGTGAGTTGACTCATCATCATTATTCAAGGAAAATTGTGCACCTAAATTGACCTACTAGTGGTTCGTAAGGGCACAAACTTTTTTCCTTGGTAGATGCCTTTGGGTCTTGGGTCATTAACTTGTTTTCTTATGTTTGAGAAAGACAAGCTCGTAGTTAATCATAATTAGTTTTAGGTCTTACTACAAGACTGTAAAGCGGTTTCAACCTAGATAATATCTATAAGAAAACTAGTATCCATTGTGGTCATTTTTTAGGCTACCTCTAGTGGGGTCATGTGCTTTCTATTAACATCTAGCCTTAATCCCATGCATAAGACCAGATACTACCATTGGTTGCAATTTAACCTTTTGCGTAGGATAAATTACTACAATGTTGTGTGCTCATTAATTTCTTTACAATAAATATTTTAGAGAGCTAGTTCATAATGGTTGATGGAAATATTACCATAAACTATGGAAACACCGTAATATCATTTATGACACAATAAAAGTGTGTGCCATTTTTGCATTAATGTTGGCAACTTGATGTCAGATCATGTACAACAACAAGGTGACAACGTAATAATGCAAATATCATTGTATAAATGGGTTCCATGTGCATCGCTGGTGTTATGGTGTGTGGCATCCATGAAGCACGGGTGTGTCTATGCATACAATGTATAGAGCGAGGCTAGAATTCAAGTAGCTAAATGATATTTATTCTTCTCTCAACTACTAGACTTAAGTTGCGTTAATTTTCAAACCTAAGTACAACTTTACTATGACTAAGGTCTAACTCATCCCAAATTTAACAACATGTTATTTCGTGTAAGTCATTTATTTTTATTTCGTGTAAGTCATTTATTTTTTCAAAACTTAAACAAAATTGTTATTGCTATAACTTTTTGACAAAATTCCTACAAAGAATTTATAATAATAATTTATGAGAAAAGTGACATTTTGAAGGATTTATAATACTAATTTATGAGAAAAGTGAGTTGAGTTTGTCTAATCAAAAGGTAGAACGTTTAGCCCACACCCTTTTTAATTGCGTTTAGTGTTACGAGGAGAGTAGCATGCACACCATGATGACTCTTTTTCTTATTCATTGAAATCGTTTTGGTTTTTTTACACTTGGCTGCCACTCCCCTTTGGTTGGTGTATTAACAAGTGTTGCAAGGCAACGTAGTCCCTGCCTTTGGTGGGTTTGAAAATTCATAATAATAATGATTTAAAACTAAATAAGATTAAATTATATAAATTGTAAAACTAAATAAAAAAAGGTAAAACTTTTTAATGTTTTTGATATTATTAATTAGATTTGAAAATTGATAAAATAATGATTTAAAACTAAAATAAGACTAAATTATATAAGCTGTAAAACTAAATAAAAAAGGATAAAACATTTTCATATTTTTTATATTATTAGTTATATTTGTAATAATTGAAAAAGATAAAACATTTAAATGTTTTTTATATTATAAAATATGATTTAAATGTTTAAAAATCATCAAATGCAAATTTAAATAAAATTATAGTGAGAAATAAAAAAAATATTAGTAAGTGTAAAACTATTGAAATTGAATAATTAAAAAAATATTAGTAAGAATAAAATTATTAAAATTTTAGTATGTAAAAATATTGACTTAAGTTTTTACCTCATTTTCTTAAAATGACAAATCACAATTTGAATCTAGATAATACAAACCACATTACCTAGATTATATTTTAACATATATTATAATACAAAATTACATTACTTAAACCTTTTAGTATATATATATATATATAATGTAGGTTACCCATTTCTTTTAAAATTTCAAACACTATCATACTTAACCTCGTCCTTCGTGTTATATCAAAGTCAGTTTTGCACTTCAATGTAGACTGCAATGAAATTCGTTCGTACCCCACTGTGTTGGTTGCATAGTAATAAAAATATTATTTATGTAGTTTTATTTATTCTAAAACATGAATAAATTAATTTTTTTTATTAATTGTGTAATTAATTATGTACATCAAAAATATTAACGTGAAAGCTGTAATAAGATATCAAAAATATTAATCAATTACATTTAAAAAAAAAAATATATATATATTTTTTTATTATTAAAAAAAAATACATATATTAATTTCTTATATTATACATTAGTTATAACACATAAATATAAAATCAACTAGAAATTAATACAAAACTAGAAATTAATACAAAGTAAAAGAACAAACTCATAGCTATAGGCAAGCCTTTGACAAAGACTAATAATACGAAACGAGTTTACCGAGTTAAGCTTTTATTGTAATAGGTGATGGAATGGTTTTTTAAGCATATACCAAGCCCCGGAGAGTATCTATTTAAATTATAAACGTTGCATTAGCTGTATTCAAAATACATTGGCCCTGGTGCTGGTCGCTGGTAGTGGTGGGCGAAAATAGGAAGGGGAGGCCATTGATACATACCATCAGATCTCTCATTCATTCATTGGAAATCTTCTTCTGCGACCTCGTCTCCTCTGTGCTTGTACTTTTTCTATCATTCCATCCTTTGAAATCTACAATGGCGACCTCAATACCTGGAGAATCATCTGAAGGGTAAGTCAGTGCTCCTCTCTCATGTTATACTAACCTTGTATAAACTCTGTGAATTTCTTCTCACGGCCATGGACTGTGACTGTGATGAACAAAATTTGTCATTTTTAATTTCAGATGGAGTTGTTATACGATAGGAAGTGTTCCAACCCTAGGTGGGTAAGGCCTGCCCTATCTACAGGGAAGGGAAAGGTCACGATGAGGCAGACTTAGAGCCTCATTTCTAAACAGATCTCAGATCTGACTGTCAGATCTGGTGTTTGATTGGAAAAAACATAATTATTTTTTATTCTATAAGCTCCCAGATTCTCTTATGGTATTTTTATTCAGGTGAATCACCACTGGGTAGTGATTCTTGCTTTACTGTTACACTTAGACCAAGCCCCAGAAATCATGTTCCTCCACCCTCTTGGCTTCAAGAAAACCCAAATTGAAACATGGAATAATATTGCTTGTATCATATTTCTTTGACGGACTGTCTTTCAACAACGTTCCAAATGGCCCAGGAACATACATTGGGAAGGTATGCATTATGCACTCAGCTATATTGAATGCAGTGTATCCTGGGATATATATTGTTTGAGAGTGCACACATAATATATTGTTTGAGAGTGTATACATACATAATATATAGATGATTTTAATAAGTGGATAAACTTAATTTTTTAAGTAAGTTTTTTTTTCATGGTAGGTAAATTTTTATCTGACAAGTCTATGGTAAGTAAACTTCCACTCTGATCCATTCAATTTTTTCAAATTCCAATGATGATCTGGGTTATCTTAAAATGCACTAAAGTTCAATGCAGGGTACTTATTGATTGCACGAGGTACTTATTGATTTACCATTGGAAATGCTAGCTAGGTCGAAAGTTGTGTTCCACTCCTTTGATAAATTAGCCACGTACAGGTCCAAAGTTGTATGCAACTTCCACGGTGTTGATAATTTACCGACCTGCTACTACTATTAGGTATGAAACTGTATGCTGCTCCGCCATATTGATAGGTTTACTGCTTACGTGCCACTGCTATGGTGTTAATAGATTTACCTTCCAGCATTATTATCTAACATTGCAGTGCAGATTGTGTATCTATCCGTCTTATGTCACAGCTATCCTATGTCACAGTACAGTCCTTCATTGAATTGGTATAGTTTTTGGTTAATTTACCTTTTATTTTGGGTTGGTCAGTGTGTCTCTGATTTATGTAAAGCGGATGGAAGTTTATTTTCTTTTATTATTAAAATACAAGGTGAACAACATTCCAAATGGGCCAGGGACAGGCATTGGGAAGGCAAGCATTATGCACCTAACAATGTCTGGATTAAATTACTAATAGGAGTGAAACTGTAGGCTGCTCCGTCATGTTGATAGGTTTACTGCTCACGTGCCACTGCTATGGTGTTAATAGATTTATCTTCCAGCATTATTATCTAACATTGCAGTGCACATTGTGTATCTATCCCTCTTATGTCACAGCTATCCTATGCCACGCTACAGTTCTTCATTGAATTGGTATAGTTTTTAGGGTAATTTGCTTTTATTTTGGGTTGGTCAGTGTGCTCTGGTTTATGTGAGTGGATGGAAGTTTATTTTATTTTATTATTAAAATACAAGGTGAACAACATTCCAAATAGTTCAGGGATAAGTTTTGGGAAGGCAAACATTATGTACACAGCAGTGTTTCATTGAATATAATATATCTTGATACATATATCGTTTAATTTGAGACATACAATATATGGAATGAGTTAATAAGTGGACAAATTCAATTTTTTTTGATGAGTTCATTTTTTCTTTAAATTTTAACAGGTGAGGTAAAATTCCAATTTGCTCTGTTAATTTTTTCCAAATTCTAACAATCTGAATCATCTTAATCATAGTGACAAAGTTCAATACAACACTATAGTGTGCTTATTGATTACCCATTGGAAATGCCTATTAGGTCGGAAGTTGTGTTTGACTTCTTTGATAAATTAGCCATGTACACATCCAAAGTTGTTTGTAACTTCCATGGTTTTGATAATTTACCTATCTGTTACTACTATTAGGTATGAAACTGTATGTAATTATGTCATATTGACAGGTTTACTGCTCCCATGCCACTGCTGTTGTGTTAACAGATTTACCACACCATTATCTAACATTGCAGTGGAGATTGCGTATCTATCCCTCCTATGTCACTAAGTTGCATGAAACGTGGAAACATACACTAGTATCAGAAATGGAATGCCTGGAAACGGAACCCCAACCCAAATAAGTATGTCGGGGACACTTTACCTTGTAATAGAAAGAATAAGGATAATAGATTAATTTGTAGATAGGTTTAGAAACGAATCAGCAGTTAGTTTGTCTCATTTTCCATAGGTTAGGGCTTTTTTAGACTTCCTAAATATCCCACGGCACTCATGGGCACTTCAGTGTTTCCTAGAAGTTCTCGAGGCGTTTCCTTGAGTTTCTGGCACTGGTACTTGGGCAGTTTAGGAGTTTTGCACAACAAAGTGTCACAGCTATCCTATGCGAACACTACAGTTTTTCATTAAATTGGCATAGTTTTTAGGTTAATTTGCCTTTATTTTGGGTTGGTCATGTGGCTCTGGTTTATGTAAAGGGGATAGAAGTTGAGATTCCTGTATTCATGGAATTTGTATTTCTTCATAGTTACATATCTATATGTTTAGTGCAAAGGCTGATGCCCTAACAATGGGGAACTTTGTCTCATTGTGAATGGCTTGGGCTTATGTTGGTTCCCTTCACTTCTTTCATTGAGCGTTCAATAGATGTGTGCATTCAGGTGATATGTTTCTTCTTTGATATACCGAACTTCAATGTGGTGATTGGGTGATTGTCTGCCATTCACAGAAGAAGGAATCTAATTCAAAATTCAAATATGATTTGGTATGGAAAAACACGTAACCAAACCAAAAACCCAGTACAAATCTAATACAAAAGTATATATCTCATAGATACCAAAAACATACATTTTGTTTCAAATTTTAGAAGAATTTCAGCCTCAAGAATGCTCAATAAATAAAATAAATAATTTATTCTTTGAAATTTGGTGATTTTGTTTGCCTTCATAATTTATTTTGGATTATTTTTATAGTATTTGGGGTTTTTAGGGGCCAAGGCTGTTTCATTTGGGTTTATAAAGAAAATAAATAATTTAGGTTTATAAATAAAATAAATAATTTATTCTTTGAAATTTGGTGATTTTGATTGCTTCATAAAATTTTTAGGATTATTTCTATAATATTTGAAGTTTTTAGGCTGTTTCTTTTGGCTTTATGGATCTAAAGGTTTCAAAGACCTGAAGTATATTATCAAAGACAATCAAAAGTATGTTGACCAAAACGTATTCGTACTGTACCAAAAATTCGCAGAATTTCATACTACTATCGATTTTCCATACCATAAAGACTAATACAGCTGAATCTTGCTGCTACGTTGTGAGTACACATCCCTATGAATGGAGAAATGATAAATTTAATTGCATGTATCTTATATGTATGCAATGTATATATCTCTGTTACCAACATCACGATAATATCACCAACATCATGATATTATCGCCGTTTTGAGGGTTGGCGATATTATCGGCTGAAAATATCGCGATATTTTTCTTTGGCAATAATATCGCGATTTCATGGAAAATGTCGCAGACAGTGATGGATTAAAAGCCAATTTTGAGTTTTAAAGTGTCATTTTGCAAACAAAGTGTGGGGTTTGGAGAGCAAAGGAGGAAGAGTTGAGCAAGAGCGGAAAACATAGTTAAGGAGGCTAGTAATATACTAATTAATGGTAATATTAAATTCTTTATCTTAGTGACATTCTCCTTTATCTTTCATTTTCATCCGTGACATTCTCCTTTATCTTAGTGACGTTCTCCTTTATCTTTCATTTTCATCCGTGACATTCTCCTTTATCTTAGTGACATTCTCCTTTATCTTTCATTTTCATCCTTTTACTTAAATTTTTAACATTACCATTAATTGTTTTAGGATGTTTGAGAGTGGTTCCAACCTCATTGGACTTCATATGAAGAAAGTAGAATATTAGGTCCCATTCAAAATTCAGCAGACTTAATGGTTTTCAGGATTTCAAGATTGACAATATTGCAACATTTTCACTAGATTCTATTATGTATGAGGGTATGGAACTGACATTTAGTCAAGAGCACCAAGCCCTCTATGTACCTCGATGTTGGTGGCATTGATTGTTGAACTCTTCTGTCTTGAATCTAGTAAAAATGTACCCTTCACTCAAGTAAAATCACTTATTAGGCATGTTAAGCTTTTTCTATCTT
>ML776581.1:6249211-6282268 GCA_009831015.1 Picea engelmannii
ATATATATATATATATATATATATATATATATATATATATATATATATATATATATATATATATATATATATATATATATATATATATATATACAGTTTCGAGTTTTTATGATGCCAATGATTTGTACATGATGATGTCTGTGGTGTGTTTTAATTTACATGTAATGTGCAATTTTCTTTTCCTTAAATCTTATATATGGGCAAGATACCAATCCATGATGTAATTAGCTAATGCGTCTGAAACACTATTAAATTCTCTCGGAATGTGTCTATATTCAATATAATCGAACATTCGTTCAAGACGACGAACTTGCAAGTGTAGACGTAACAGGACAGGACTACGAATAGCGTAGATGCGGTTGAGTTGATAAACCACGAGTTGGGAGTCTAAGTAGACAATGATGCGAGAGACACCTAGAGAGGAGGCTTGGGTCAACAATCCAATGACAACGTGATATTCTTCCATATTGTTGGTATATAAACAGATACCTCCTGAGCTCATCACCTCATCAAATTGGTAAATAACCCAAGCTGCTGAAGCAATGTTCCAGGTATGTCGGCTGGCGCCATCCGTGAACCCAAAAAAGATAGGAAAGGGAGACTTCATCTGCGCATGAAAACACAGGCACAGTCATGAGTGGCAACGGTAAAGACTCGAGCACACGAAAGAAATAGACACACCAAACTAAAATACAGTAATGTACAAAGTACAGATGCTAGGTGATCTAGGCATAGTACTTTTTAAGGTAAAGCCCATTTCGGGGCTCTCCCAGGGAAATTCCATCATGATCAACTAATTCATAGGCACCTTTATGTAGGACATGCTTCACGATGTAAGGACCGTGCCACATGGGTTCTAACTTTCCTGTCCCCAATTTATCATGAGCTTGGTCATAAACGAGGACTAAGTCTCCTTCTGCGAAAATTCGAGGGTGGACGGATTTGTCATATTGACTTTTAATTCATTTCTGATGTGCCTCGTTGACGAGAGAAACATCGCGACGTGTTTCGTCCAGTTTGGATAGATATAAAAATCGTTCTTCTTCGGCAGAAGTATGGGGCAGGAGTTCTACTTTCAGTTTGAGTGATGGAATCTCACACTCGATTGGTAGGATGGCTTCAATGCCATAGACCAACTGGAAAGGAGTAAATCCAGTTGAAGTTTTCACAGAGGTGCGATAGGCCCAGAGAGCGGAGAATAGTTGCAAATGCCATGATGTTTTGTTTTCTCCTACCATGCGTTGAATAATGGTTTTTAGGACTTTGTTGATAGCCTCAACTTGTCCGTTCGCCTGAGGGTAGTAAGGAGATGAGTTTTCATGGCGAAAACCCAATTTGACATGTAACTCGCTCATCATCTGGTTTTTGAAGTGTGCACCATGGTCAGTGACAATGGCACGTGGTACACCAAAACGAGTTATGATGTGGTTGAAAAGGAATAGAGCTGTAGTAGGGCCATCATTCAGGAAGGTAGGCATAGCCTCAGCCCATTTGGTGAAGTAGTCGACGACGACGATGATGTAACCGTGCCCCCCAGCTGAGGTAGGCTTACACTGCATGAAATCGATGCCCCATTTAGCGAAGGGGCCGATGGCGATAATGGGATGCAGCGCCATAGGATGGGTGCGCGCCTTCTTGTTGAATATTTGGCAGGGTGGGCATTTTTTTACAGCCTCGATGCAATCTTTGAAAATCGAGGGCCAAAAGTAGCCGGCACGTAGGATTTTTTGGGCTGTGGCCATCCCGGAAAGGTGACCACCATAGGCGCCAAGGTGACAATCGTTTAAAACACGTTCAACCTCTTCGTGAACTAGACATCGCCGAAGGATGGTGTCAATACCACGGCAATACAAAGTGTCACCGAGAATGATATAACAATGAGAGTGATGACGAATGCGTCGATGCTCTTCGTGAGAGATGTTGGGCTAAAAACGTTGGGTTTGGAGGTACAGGAGAATGTCTCCGTACCACGGATCGGAGGTGCTGATGAGGAAGAGAGATTCATCGGGGAGAGAGTCTCTAGGTTCAATGTTTTCATCGGCACGGGGGAGAGCGCAGATGAGCTCGGCAAACACCGGGGATTTTTTGGCTTTAGCCTTCGTAAACTCGAGGTCAAATTCTTGGAGAATCACGATCCATTTTGAATATTTGCCCCCAAGTACTTGACGTGTCAAGAAGTGATACATTGGGTTGGAGTCTGCGATTACCGTGGTGGTGTGTAATAAGATGTAGTGGCGGAACCTTTGGACAGCGATGACGGCTGCCAGAGCCAGTTTCTCAACATGCGAATATCTGAGTTCGGGTCTAGATAAGATCTTTCTCAGATAATAAATTACATGTTTTTTGTCGTTGGGGTCTTCTTGAACTAACACCATTGCGATGGTGGAAATAGAAGCGGCCAAGTAAAGGATATAATCCTTTGTATATTCAGGGGGATGTAACAAAGGTGCATGGGTCAAAGCGTGCTTGAGAGCATCGAATGATCGTTGAGCGGCGTCATCCCAGATGAAAGGAACGTTCTTTTGCAGTAACCGCATAAATCCTTTAGTGATCTCGGCATAATTGCAGATGAAACGACGAAGAAAGTTTGCTTTGCCTTGCAAACTCTGGAGTTGGGTTAAATTGATAGGTGGGGGTAAGGCTAAGATGGCCTTGATCTTTAAGGGATCCACCCTGATCCCATCTTTAGAGACAATGAAGTCAAGGAGTCAACCGGATTTGACAATGAAAATGCATTTGTGTGGGTTCAGACGAATGCGGTAGAACCTACATCGCAGAAAAATCACGCATAAATGATCAATGTGATTGGATTGATTTAGTGAATGTGCGGGTAAATCATCGAGATATGGTTCTGCTATATGTTTGATGTCATGAAAAGCGTACAACATGGCTCGCTGGAAAGTGGTTCCAGCATTTTTAAGGCCAAAAGGTAGCTTTCGGTAGGCAAATATTCCCCAAGGGAAGATGAAGGCTGTCTTGTGTTGATCGGTAGGCAAGATTTCAATCTGGTTATATCCAGAAAAACCATCCATGAAAGAAAAGATTACGCTCCCTGCGCAATTATCGATGATTTGGTCGATGAAGGGCGTAGGGTAGTTGTCCTTGGGACAGGCTTTGTTGAGGTCTCGATAGTCAACGTAAACACGGATGGTCCCTTGTTTCTTAGCAACCAGAACAAGGTTGGAGATCCATTCGGTTAAAGGGACGGGATAGATGAAGCCAGATTTTAGAAGTTTTTCAACTTCTGCCTTTATAGCTGCGATTTTCTTGGGATGAACCGGGCGAAGATTTTTCCGAACCGGTTTCGCGTCAGGGTAGGTTTTGATTTAATGTACGACAATTGAAGGGTCGATCCCTGGCATTTCCTCGTAACTCCATGCGAAGACGTCGCGGAATTCCTTGAGCAAAGTGGTGTAAGAAACTACTTCGTCAGGTGTGCAATTAGCACCAAGGTTAATGTTTTCCATGACACCTTCTTTGATTGAAATGTCAACCGTGATCGTGGTGGAGATGTTACCCATGTTCCCCTCAGAGAGAGTATCTTGTGTGAGGATAGGAGATTGTGGAGCTTCGGTAACATCGAGAGCAAAGACAGATTGTATGTCTTGGTGGATTTCTTCCAAAGGCGGAAGAAAAGAGGATCGATGGTGGTTGTCATCCCAGGGAAGATCGTCAATGCTTAGCATTTCCATAATCGATTCGTCCGAAGGAAAAATGTGGGAAATGTAATCGACGACAGATGATAGGGAATCCAACCACGAGGGCACTGAGTAAGTATCGGGTGCTAATGAATGTGAAGTGTTGGAAGAGGGAGAGGCATATTGAATAGTTACGTATGCGGCCTCGGCTGGGCTAAGTGACATAGTGTCACCAAGCACATCGAATTCCAAAGGACTAGGCACAACCCAAGGGTCAGATGATTCCAGGGATTGATAAGGCATGGTCGAGATCATATTGACAACGACAATATGATGTGCAGTAGGTGGAAGTGGTGTAGGGAAAGTAACCATGAGGCTAGAATCTTTCAATAAGCCAACACCAACGCTTTCATACGTAACCGGGTGGTCTCCCAGAAAATGAATATTGTTGGTAGCAGGGATGCGAGCGTCGGGTGTACAGAAATCAAGCTGATCGACGATAACAATTTTGCCTTGATGGGGGAATTGTACACATCAAAACACCGATGAGGCGACGACAGTCATATCATAGAACCAAATTCTTCTGAGTAACAGGTTGTAATTGAGGGGAGCATCAACCACCTCGACGTCAACAATAACGATTTTGCCGCCCAATTGAATGGATAAGGATTGTAATAATCCATGAGGATGAAAAACTCGTCCATTAAAGGCACGTAACATGGTAGCGGATTTGTTAAGGGCTAGTGATTTCAAGCCTTTCCAACAGGCTAGAGACATGACACAGGTGGAGGCTCCCTCGTCCAGGATAATCCGGTGGATTTGTTGATTGTGAACAACAACATCGATTTGGAAAGATAGCTGGTGGGAGAGTCGCGGTTGATGATCGTCCAGATTAAACGTGATATTGTTTGATGACTCAGGATCAAAAGTGCCGATGGCGGCTAAGAGTGTTCTACGTTGGCTGGGGCAGTGTTGTAGAACTTCGAAGGCGGACATGGCACACGGGGCCTGGGCCAAATCTTCTACGATGTTGTAATTTTGGGCCGCCTGTGAATTAGGATTGAAGGTACATTTCCGGATGGTGCTCTTAGGAGGGCGTAAGATAGAGTCAAACGAAGGTTTCTCAATCTGGAGTGGCCCGGATGGAGGGCTAATAGATGGAGGATTGACAGAGGATGGCAACGGGTCTGATGGAGAACTGTTAGCAGGCTTCGGTTTATCAGGTTTAACTGGTGTGTCATATGTTGCAGAGCGGGTTGTTAGATTAACTCCGTTAAACATGTAAATGTGGGCACTTGTCGAGGCCTCATCATGGGGTTGGTTAGAAATGCCCCCCGGCGTGGGGGTTTGCGCAACCAATGATTTTTGCTGCGGAAAAGGCTGAGTGAGTACAACGGGTTGCGAATTTGCCTTGAAAAGTTTGGCCACTTCATCGTGATGTGGGAAGTCTCGAGTGTAGTGATCGTCGCTACAAATGAGACATGGTAATTTTGGTTTTCGTTGTGGTTGTTTTCCGGCAGCAGGGGTTTGCGGTTGGGTCTTGGGTTGTTCGTTGT
Organism: Picea engelmannii; assembly: GCA_009831015.1. Taxonomy (NCBI): domain Eukaryota; kingdom Viridiplantae; phylum Streptophyta; class Pinopsida; order Pinales; family Pinaceae; genus Picea; species Picea engelmannii. The sequence continues at coordinate 6,254,406 of ML776581.1, forward strand.
TATTATTCTTCTTTGGTTTTTTTCTTGCTTTCTTCTTTCCCCCAAGTTGTTGTGAAGGGGTTGAATGGACCACATTCACATCAGAGACCTGAGTTTGAGGGGGGGTAGAAGAGGGTGCAGTCAGATTGGGAGCAGCCGTCGAAGCGGGCCGCTGGATCGTTCCAGTAGACTGGGTAGTAGATTGAGTCTTTACGGAGCCAATAACCCCATCCGCATGCGAAGCAGTCGATGGTTTGGATGGATCGTTAGTGGCATGGGTGGCGTTCGATATCAACTCATATAGAGTACCAGATTGTGAATAGACTAAGTCTAGGTACTGAGCTCGAGCAATGGCTTCTTCCTTGGTGACGACACCGCCCATGGCAACATCACGAGAAATATTGGGTAACAGTGATTTCATGAACCATTCTGCTAACAATTGGTTAGGAATGACCACTTTTATTAGCCTTCGTCGTCGTCTCCATTCATGGATATGATCGGAGATATGAACCAAAGTTTTCTGACGGAGGGAGGTTAATAGTTCGGTACCCGTCTCGTATCGAATCGGTAGTTGGAAGTGCGTGAGTAAGGACATGGCGAGGGAGTTGAAATCGTGAAAAGATGCGCGTGGTAATTCAATATACCATTTCTCTGCAGAACCCATAAGTGTTCGTTGGAAAAGACGCAAACGAATCGAATCGTCCATGAGGGAGTTGGATGAACACCACAAATGGAAGGTCATTACGTGGTTGTTCGGGTCTTCTCCAGACTTTTTGTCGAATTTTGGGATATCAGAAGGGAGTTTAGCTGGAATAGCTGGCCAAACTGGAGAATGATAAATAGGATCATTCGTTAACCGAGACAAGTCTGGAAGGTCCAGGGTAGCTAGAAAAGGTAGTTGTCGGTTAACCTATGGGTAATGTTGGTGTGGCAGAGGAACACCAGTGGGGCCTAATACTGGGTTATGTGGATAATTATAACTCGTGGGCCCTCTCATGTGAGGTTGGTTTTGACCAAGGTACATAGGATTTGAGATGTTTTGAGAAGTATGTGTGAGCGGAGGATGACCGGATGGGTTTTTTGGGTTATGGGGTGGGTTTGGCATTTGTCCATAAGGGGGTTGTTGCGGGGCCTGAACATTTTGTCCCGTGGAGGCATGTGGGTTACCTTGAAAAGGGACGCTCCATGGATTGGGTACGACAAACACATTTTGTCCTTGTGGTTGATGATAGACTCCGGATTGAGGCTGCCCCCCAGCATGAGGGTGCCCCCCGAATGGAATTTGTCCTCCGGTGGGAGGATGCCCCCCAGCATAAGGGTTCCCTCCGAATGGAATTTGTCCACTGGTAGGAGGATGTCCCCTGGTTTGAGGTAGAGTTCCTGGGATTTGAGAGCCAGACGTCAATGACTGATTAGTACCACCGAGCGGATTAGGACCACCAAGACCGGTCCCTCCGGGTTGTGGGATGGGTATGGAACTTCCCGGTATAACTTGGGTAGTGGTTTTTGCAGTGGTGGCAGTAGAAGCATTCAGTGCTCTGAATCCAAAAGGGAGTGTAGGTCTTGGTGTTATAGGGGTGCCAATCGGATCTTGATTGACTATCGCGTTACCGACATGGATAGTCGGGATGTGTGTGGCCATTGTCGAATGGGCTGTCTGGAGGTTAATTGTAGACCTTGGACCAACGGACGGTGTGTTCGGACCAATGGTTGGTGTGGCTGTAAAAGCGGTGGTACTGGTGAAATGATTTGGGGGTACTGTGTAGGAAAAAGATGCATCGACACCTTCCCCTGTTCCATAAATATCTCGCACCAAGTGTGGTGGACTTCGAACCACGTCTGCGGTCCAAAAAGGGTCATTGGCTAAGCGGTTTTGAGAAGACCCAGCCGGAATGTTAGAAGGATTAACGACAACAAATTCTCCAGCGGAATTCAGGTGGAGGATCTGTTGTTCGTATCCCTTCGGAATGCGGTAAGCTTCCGGAGATTCTGAAACAATTCGAAAATTCTCCAAAGGAATGGGAACTTCTTCCTGGGAAGTTGTAGTGTTTTGAACCTCGCTCTGTTGAGGAGATTCCTCTGTAGAATGAGGGGGTAAAGGGGTGTTTCCTTCCATATTTTCTGGAGGAAGTCCCTGTAGCCTCCGCGAGCGGGGTGGAGGGTCGATGTTGGCGGAAAAGAGTCGACGAAAGAAATCTATGGCCAACTAGCGAAAAGAGACGGCACACGCTAAAAATCTAAGAATCACAACCAAGCAAACATGACCTTCTTTTGATGACCGTACTAGTTGGTGATGAAATCCAACGTCGTGTGATCAAGTCCAGAAGGGGCGGGGATAGGGTGGAACAGTTACAATGGCGACCTTCTTAGAGGACTTACGCCTTGGTGCAAGCTTCCACGCAGTAATTGTGGATTTACCCTCCAAGGAGCTCGAGTGAGTTTGACCAATGTCTGCTCCAGGTACAGTGAGACTTCCCGTCACCGTCACCTTGTGTAAGACCCTAAAGATTATGGCCACTAAGGTTACCAATTCGCAGTCATCCCCTGGGTGGGAACAATTGACAGTCGGATCCAAACGTACGGGCAGGGTATCAAGCCCGAAATCAACTAAAAGGCTTCCACGCAGTAATTGTGGATTTACCTCAAAGCGATCCCCATAATACAATCCGACCACCACAATCAGTTAAACCACGAAGGGTTAGTCCCCGTAGCTTACCCGAATGTGACCTCGTGCGTAACCCCTGTGTGAGAGGGGGATCCCAGGCAGACTTATACGATGACTGGATTTGAATCTCCCTAACTCAGGATGCTAGTGTTTGTTTTGGAAACTTTGGAGAGTTATGCTCACATCCCTAATCCAAAGTACTAAGCCTATTCTACTGTTGGTGGAGGATCCTAGAAAAGAAAAGGTTCTAGATAAATTTTAATTAGTGTTGATTTTATGGATGTTCTTTACGCAAAGGGGTGCATGGAAGTGAAATGAAAGGAATTATGACTCAGAACCAAAGAATGCAATAAATATGATAATAAATCATTTCCTTTCGATGAAGATCTATCTAAGGGAGAGAGATACAGTTCTTTTCACTAACAAACACTTTAAGGAATGTCCTCAAACAATTCTTTTTCTCAATCAAATCCTAATGTAATGCTAAAACTTTTTTGAGATGCCTTCTAACATGCACAATCAATCATGAAGATGCCCTTTATTGTTTGCATATGTATAGTGATCAATTCGACACAATGCTCGTCTTTCTAATTATCTTTTTGCATGAACGAAAATCAAACTAGCACAAGCAAAAGTCATACAAACAATACACCCTTTCGTTACAATCAAAACGAAAAGCGAAAGAAAAGAAACAATCAAAGAGAAAAAACAAACTTCTAACCCAAAAAGGTTGAAGAACACTGATCTTGACTAAAATCAAGATGAAGAGGTCTATAGGCCTTTGATGACCTTCACCAAGGTTTTTACTCAGTTAAACAGAGAGAAAGACCATGCATGAGTCTCAAACTCCAATCAATCAAAGAAAAACAATAACAATAGTGAAAATGGCTACAAGATCCAAGTTGTAAGATGTCTATTCTTCAAGTAAAAGACATATGTCAAGGCTGAAAGGGAAGAAACATTGGCTCACAAGGCCACTCAGCAAAAGAGACACAGAGGCAAAACCCCAAAAAAGCAATTTTGGAGGGTTTTTTGGCCTAAAAGAGGTTGGCGCTCTGTTGCCAAAGGCAAGGAGCGTTATAGCGCTCTGTGAATGGTTATGGGGAAGCGATGACGCTATGTTAACACTAGGACAGGGGCGCTAGGGTCTAAAACTCCCAAAAATGTCAAGAAAATAAAAAAATTGCAATTCAATTCCGACAATTATGCCGAGTGTGATGAGGTAAGGAGCCAATCAGCTCATGAAACCAATCAAAAGAGGAGTGAACCAGGTCTAAAACAATCAAGGGATAGAACAAGGTCAATGAGGAGAAAATCAAAACAAGAAGTTTCGATTTGAGGCTATCTCCCCAGTGGAGTCGCCAGTTTCTGTTGTAGGAAAATCTCCCTGCGGACAGGTAGATTGCCTCTAAGAGCTTGACCCTGACTCTAGACAGAAAATACTTAACATGGACACTGACTTCCTTTCAAATCTATCTAAGATAACAAATGAGAAAGAAGGATGACATAAGTACCTCTTTATCGACGTTTGTCCCTGCACACTCCTAGTTGCGCTTCGATCCTTTGCTTCTCGCTGAATCCTATGGAAAAAACAAGATACAACCACTTCCTACCCTATTGATATTAGCTTGAAAACAGATCTATCAGTTAATGATAAGTTCATGTAACATTAGACACAAACTAGAAAGAAACAGGCCAAGCGTGTCATATTGATGAGAATAACGACAACAGTACTTACAATCGTAGATGCGAGTGCGACAGCTTCGTCGAGTCCTCTTCGTCTAACCCTTGCCTAAAATATCCATAACCTGGACAACAACAACTTCACTGATCACTCTCCTTTGGCTGACTGTGTATTTTCTCCAAGATCATAAGTTTCATACTAGCAGTTCTTCCCCCTTTCCACCATCATAGAGCCTACTTATATAGGTTAAGAGGAGATTAACCTCTTGAGTTATCTTTAGAACAAGTTGGGAACTTCCTCCTCAGATCAGAGATCTCTTGATGAAACCAAGAATTCGAACACAACTACCTCCTAATTTCGAAAGATCCTCCCCTTGTTCTCCTCAACGGGCCAACTACTTCCCCAAATTAGGCAGCACTCCCTTATAAGGGGCATCAGAGCGCTGTAGCACTCCCTGGTAGGCTATGGAGGGGTGGCAACGCTCTCAATATGAGCAAAATTCCTTCAGAGGGGGCAGGGGAGTGTTATAATGCTCCCTGAAGCATTATAGGGGAGCGCCATCACTCCTAGAGCTGATATAGAGGAGCGCTCCCCCTCAGAACCTCTGTTTCAGAGCTCCTTTAAGGTGTCAAGAGTTATTTGACTTTAGTAAAACARTTCTTCTCCTTCAAACCAAGCATATGAGATGTTTTAAGTGTCTCCTTAGTGTCGTCGGCATGGCAGTATGCTCAAACATCATTTGCGACACTTGCGACCAACTTGCGACACTTGCGAAAGTTGTAAGGAAGATGCGACACTTACGAAAATTAAGAGGAACATGCGACACTTATCCAGCTGAGTAATTTTTTCGTGTAACAGTAACAATATGCCAAAGGGGAGGAAGGTCCATGGGTTCGACCCCGCGACCTTCGCCCCAATATTCCAATGTTCCGACCATTGAGCCAACGGGTGCATTTGTTAAATCCCGTTAATAATATGTACTTAAATTATATATCACACCATACCAGAAAAATAGTGGGTTGGGTGGGATTCGACCCCCCCCGACCTATAAAATATTTACCCAAGCACCCGACCATTGTATTACATAGTGTTGATGTGCCAAGAACTTTGCAGAGAATTCTTTTATTGTGCTGCCATTGTAAGAGAGTAAGAAAGGGAATGTAGTCTTTTGGTATGCTGTAATTCAATGTCATTAGGAATCTATGTGACTCATAGAGTGTTTATAGTCAAAAGTATAAGTTTTCTGAGGTGGAGATGATGGTTACAATTACACCTGAGGTTGTGCAGTAGAACAAAAAGTTGGTCCCAGAATGGGTCAATCTATAATGTAGTGCCATTGAACATCTATGGAACTATAGAGTGTTTATAGTCAAAATTTTCAGTTTTCTAAGGCAAAACTGATAATGACATCCACACTTGAGTTTTATGTAGCGGATCAGAAGGTCCTTATTGAGAGAGAGTGTTTTAAGTCCCGGGATGGGATACTGAGACACAGTTGCGAGACCTCTTTGAGAAGGAGGATAACCACTTTATGTGAGAGACTTATGACTTTGTATACCATTCCGAGGATGGGAGAATGAAGTCTTTGCAAAGAAGAATTAATGAAGCGGTTCGTGGATTAAGAGAGCCCGAAGAAGTAGCCAAGAGATTTGGTGAACTTAGTTAACAACTTGTGTAATGTGCCATTTGACTTGTTGCTGTTCTTACTTCACTTCATTTCAACATTTTAATTCTGCAAGTTAATTGTGCAAATTAATGAAGTTTGGTTGAGTAAGTGGATTCACATGATATAAGAAAATAGTTAGTAATGGTCATAATTCTCAAATCAGGTTGGATGTTAATGTATGCTTATGAGTTAAATTGACATCTAATGATTTTGTGATCACCCCCATTGACGTAAATCTACCCTTTGCAACTGCACAGGAAGAGTCCTCCCATGCTCAGACTGAGGCTGATCGAGCATCCAATTTTTTTGAACGAATGTAGCATATCCAACAACAAGTTCATGATATTGTGCAAAAAGTCAACACCAAGTACAAGAAGTTCCATGATTAGGATCGGGTACCACACAAGTTTGAGGTGGGAGATAAGGTATGGTTGCATTTGCAGAAATAGTGCCTCACAAGACCCCATCAAAAGCTTCACCCACTTTGATATGGGCCTTACACCATCAACAAGGATGTGGGTGAAAATGATTTTGAATTAAGTATTTCCCCTTTCCTTAGCTTGCATCCTGTATTTAATGTGGAACTTCTTTGACCATATTTTCCACCTCTCTTGGACACTTCAGACGTGACCGAGAACTTGAACCCTACAAAACTCAATCATAACTTCATTGAAATGGAGAAAATTTACCAAATCATGGACACTAAGGTAAAGGGCACATTCTAGTAGAACATCCAACTCTATTGGGTTGTCAATTCAAGGCAACATATTCACTAGAGAAAGTGGCTCACCAAGAGTCAGATTCAATAGATGTTTCCCCATATGATAGAGGAACTTGAAGCAATGGATACCATTGATTCATAAGGGGGAGGAATGATCCAAGTGGATACTGGTGGCCACCCACTTGTTCCACTAATTCAGAATGGTTCCACATCTTGGCTATTTTTCTACACTTTTTTCAGGTCTCAAACTTCTGGGGTCGTTTTGAGGCCCTAAATGATGTTTTTTGGCACGACAACGCCAAACATGTAACCAAAGGTAGATGTTGGGTTGTTCAAAATGTGTACTTCTTGGCTAGACCTTTCTAACGTGCTACCAAGCACCCCAAACATACATTGTATGCAAAATTTACACCCCTAGGAAGTTGACGTATCAACTAACCACATCGGGGCCCACAAACCTTTTGGAAATTCATCTTCTAGGGTTAGGGTTTTGGATGTTTACAGTTTTATCATTCATGCTTTATGTTAAAAGGATTATTCATGCTCTTTGTAATCAACTTCTTGCAAATGAGCATAGCCGGAAAATCTCTCTCTTCAGGGATAAGCTACCATCACTCTAGCTAGCTTGTGTGCTTTTCATTTTATAGTGTTTGTATTCCAAACAATCATTAATAAAATCCATGCTTAACTATATTGATATGTTTCTTACAATATAGCTGTGTGCTTCCTTGTTATATCTCTTCCTTCATGTCATTCTCAATATAATCCATATCATCTCCAAGATGAATTAGTCTTCGTCAAGTTGCATTCTCTTGATAAAGCCTATCAATTGTAGTGTATCGATTTCATACTTTAGTACTTACATATGCCTATCCACTAGAGGTGCCATGTTATGATTTCTATGTAATTTCCATTTGAGACTCACTCATGGATGACTAGATTACTTCTCATCCTTCTTTATGAAGTCTCTTCTATGTTGGATAATTATCCATTGAAGCACCTTGTCTTAGTCTAGATGTACAAAATCTTAAATATATCTAGTGCTCAAGTAAGGTTCCCCCTCATTGCCTATCATTTTTTTCTTTTTCCCTTGGTCGTTGGTTTTACTTTGTTAGATCCTTTGGGGCACATGCTTGTTGTGGTTGGGAAGTTGGTTGTCATTGTTGTCAACCCTAGATGCCAACCCTCGAAGAAGTCCAAGAGATGGGTGCATTTAGAAAAGTCTCCAAAGTGGCCCCCTTATGGCGTAGCTCTAAGCATGGCCCTCATGAGAAGACACTTTGAAGAAGTCTACAAGAAGCCCTAGAAATATGGTTAAGTGGTTAAGAAGCCCCAAAGGTGTGGTCATGAAGCCCAAAGTTATTTGAATAAAAAGAGTGTGAAGGACATTAAAAATTCATACACAACCCTCACAAATTGATAGTCATCGTCATGCTGTTTCCAATGGTAGGTGGTACGCCATGTGATTCCTCACAGTTGAGGAGATATGCCCTCTTGAAGATGGAAGCCTCGAAGTGTGGTTAAGAATCCCTAAACAATTGCAACAAGAAGTGACAAGTCGACCCCAAATTAATTAAAAGAAGAAACGTTGTTGAAAACAAGAAGTTACAAGTTGGTCCCATTGCAATGAATATTAAAATAAATATTAAGGATATTGTTGGTAAAGTTGTCCCCAACGGAATAATCATTAAAAATTATTTTGAATTTTATTTGGATCAAGTTGGCCCTAAAAAGAGGGTGCCATATCTAGTATAAATAAGACAACTACGAGTTCATTTGTTACATCAACTCAAGTGATTTTTATCTGAGGTAACCAAGGATATTTGAGACGAATTTCAGAGGGAATATGAAGTGAAGAAGGACAAAATTCCAAGGGAGGATGAAGTCTTGTGATGATGTTTTCTAAGGTATGTTATTTAAATGTCATCTTACCATTTTTTCTATAATGTTTTTTCTAAAATGATTCAGATAACAAAAATTGAAGGCTATTGGGAAGACATATCATGGTAGCCGTGGTAAGAATTTCAGCTTCTGGGTCATTATATTTTTGGAGAGACACTCTCGGGAAGATAGGTTTTTTGACTAATCGTGAAACTAATCTCAAACATGTGCTTTGTGAAAAACAATCATATCTTCTTCATAGATGATATAAATTTAGTGAATCTAATTGCATTGGAAATATTATAGTCTGTTGTATGTTGTGTGTGATTTTCAGAACTAGATATCAAATATTCAATGCGTGACATGCTCTACATGTTCGCTCTCCAAAATAGGCCCTAATTCAATAAGACATGCCATTTTCACTATAACTCCTTTTCAAGGATGATTCGAGGAGTGAAACTTGGAGGAATTTTAGAGAATATATTTAAGAATATTGGGTACAAGTTTCAGACCTTTATTCATTACAGGTGCATAGCTATGCTTGTTGAAAGTTAGGGTTTGTGACTGATCCGAAAACTAGTCCCGCGAGACTCAGATAAAGTTTGATGAAGATCCCATTCTTTTGTTACTGAAGATGAAGAAGATATGAGGGTCTATGATGGTATGCACTAGGTTGCTCACATGTGGAAAGGTATGGTTATCTATGTGTTTTTGAGGTTTGTATCTTGGTGATTTGGAACATGCTTAAGGCATGTATTGACATATTGTTTGAGGAGCATATTGGATATTGGGCACATGTTTTGAGATGTACTTTGATATATGTTTACATGTTTGAGGCATATCTTGGTACATGGTTTATGGATGTTATGGTACATGTTTTTGGTACATGGTTGATGAATGTTATTGAACATGTTTGAGGCATATCTTGGCACATAGTTTATGGATATGACACATGCTTGTTACATGGATGATATGACACACATGTCTTAGTATATGGTTTGATGCACATATTGATGATGGTATTGGTATATGATCTATGTGAGTGGATCTGGTTATAGTTGATGACGAGATATCAATATCAGTGATAGTGACATATACAATGATATTGACAGTGGTAGTGACAGTGACAATGAAAGAGATAGTAACAGGGACAGTGACAGGTTGATTATCAGTGATAGTGTCGGTGACAGGTTGATTCTACACTTATATTTCAGGGTGGAATGAAGGGGCAAGGAAAGGGGGTCATAGCTTCCTTCCGGTTGGAGCCAAAGAATATAGGGAGTTGAAGCTTCCTTCAGGTTGGATCCAAAGAATATAGGGAGTTGGAGATTCTTTCAGGTTGGATCCTGTAAATCAAGGGGGTGGAGCCTCCTTCGATTTGAAGCTGGATAATATATGAAGTTGTAGCTTCCTTCAGGTTGGATCCTGTACACAGGAGGTTAGAGCGTCCTTCCAGTTGGTGCTGGAGATTTTGGAAGTTGGTGCTTCCGATGAATGTAATATTTTGATATGTAAGAAAGTATTCCATAGTTTTCTCCCATTCTGGTTTCCACGTAAAACTATGGTGTACTATTTATGATATATTGAACACAATCATAAGTGAAAATTTATTGTCAAACTTGATGATTACATGTTTTGATTAAAAGTGGGAAAAAGTGCTCAATACTGATTCACCCCACCTCTGATTATTGGTGAATATTCCAACAATTGGTATCATAGTGGGTCCTTCAAGAATCAATCATTACATATGCCTACCCACTAAAGGTGCCATGCTATGGTTTCTATGTAGTTTCCATTTGTGCCTTGCTCGTGGATGACTAGGTTACATCTCATCCTTCTTTACGAAGTCTCTTCTATGTTGGATAACTCTCCATTGAGTCACCTTGCCTTAGTCTAGATGTAAAAGCTCTTAAAGATATCTAGTGCTCAGGTAAGGTTCCCCCTCATTTCCTATCCTCTTGTCTTTTTCCCTTGGCCACTAGTTTTACTTTGTTAGATCCTTTGGGGACCATGCTTTTTATTGTTGGAAAGTTGGTTGTCATTGATGTCAACCATAGAAGAAGCCAAAGAGATGGGTGTATTTGGAGAAGTATCCAAAGTGGTCCCCTTATGGCGTATCTCTAAGAATGGCCCTCACATGAAGACGCTTTGAAGAATTCTATAAGAAGCCTTGGAAATATGGATAAGTGGTTAAGAAGACCCAAAGGTGTGTTCATGAAGCTCGAAGTTGTTTGAAGAAAAAGAGTGTGAAGAAAATTATAAATGCATGCACATCCCTTATAGATGAATAGTCCTCATCATGATGTTTCCAAAAGTAGGTGGTATGCCATGTGGTTCCTCATGGTTGAAGAGACATTCCCTCTTGTAGATGGAAGCTCTGAAGTATGATTAAGAATCCCTAAACAGTTGTAACAATAAGTGACAAGTCGACCCCAAATCAATTAAAAGAAAAAAAGTTGTTTCAAACAAGAAGTTACAAGTTGGCCCCATTACAATGAATATTAAAATAAATATTAAGGATATTGTTGGTAAAGTGGACCCCAATGGAATAATCATTAAAAATTATTTTGAATTTTATTTGGGTCAAATCGGCCCTAAAAAGAGGGTGACAGATCTAGTATAAATAAGATACCTAGGAGTTCATTTGTTACATCAAATCAAGTGATTTTTATCTGAGGTAACCAAGGATATATGAGGTGAATTTCAGAGGGAATGTGAAGTGAATAAGGGAAAAATTCCAAGGGAGGATGAAGTCTTGTGATGATTTGTTCTAAGGTATGTTATTTAAAGGTCATCTTACCATTTTCACTATAATTTTCTTTATAGAATGATTCAGATAGATAAACTTGGAGGCCGTTGATAAGACATATCAGGGTATTTGTGGTAAAAATTTCAGCTTCTGGGTCATTGTATTTTTGGAGATACACTTTGTGGAAGATAGGTTTTTTGACTAGTCTTGAAACTAGTATCAAACGTGTTCTGAGAAAAATAGTCATAACTTATTCATAGATTATCCAAATTCGATGTGACCAATTGCATTGGAAAAAATACAATCTCTAGTATGTTGTTTGTGATGTTTAGAACCAGATATCAAATATTCAGTGTGTGGCATGTTCTACACATTCACACTCCAAAATAGGCCAAAATTGAGCAAGGTCTACCATTTTCTCTATAGCTCCTTTTCAGGGACGATTCAATGAGTGAAACTTGGAGGAATTTTAGAGAAGATATTTAAATATATTGGATACAATTTTAATAAATTTATTCATTATAGGTATGGAGTTATTCTTTTTGAAAGTTAGGGTTTGTGAATAATCCAAAAACTAGTCCTACTAGACCGAGATAAAGTTTGATGAAGATGCTATACTTTTGTTGCTGAAGATGAAGAAGGTATGAGGGTCTATGATGGTATGAACCAGGTTGATAACATGTTGAAAGATATGGTTATATATGTGTTTTTTAGGTTTGTATCTTGGTGATTTGACACATTCTTAAGGCATGTATTGACATATGGTTTGAGGAGCATCTTGGATATTGGGCACACGGTTTGAGATGTACTTTGGAATATGTTTACATGTTTGAGGCATATCTTGGTACATGGTTTATGGATGTTATGACACATGTTTTTGGTACATGGTTGATGAATTTTATGGAACATGTTTGAGGCATATCTTGGCACATGGTTTATGTATATGACACATACTTGTTACATGCATGATATGGCACAAATGTCTTAACATATGCTTTGATGCACATCTCGATGTTGGTCTTGGTATATGATCTATGCGAGTGGATATGGTTACAATTGATGATGATAATGATGATGAGATATCAATATCAGTGACATATACAATGAAAGTGACAGTGACAATGGTAGTGAAAGTGACAATGATAAAGTCAATAACAATGACAATGATAGGTTGATTATTATTGACATGTTAATTATTAGTGAAAGTGTCGGTGATAGGTTGAGTATACACTTATATTTTAGGGTAGAAGGAAGGGGAAAGGAAAGGGGGTCATAGCGTCCTTCCAGTTGGAGTAGAAGAATATAGGGAGTTGGAGCTTCCTTCAAGTTGGAGCCTGTAAATCAAGGGGTTGGAGCCTCCTTCCAGTTGGAGCTGGAGAATTCAAGCAGTTATAGCTTCCTTCATATTGGAGCCTGTAAATAGGGGCTTGGAGCCTCCTTCTAGTTGGTGTTTCCTATGAATGTAATCTTTTGATATATAAGAAATCATTCAGTGGTTTTCTCCCATTTGGGTTTCCATGTAAAACTTTGGTGTACAACATATCTGTGGATATGATGTGATGCATTTTTTATGGCTATATGTTTATGATATATTGAATGCAATGATAAGTGATAACCTATTGATAAACTTGAAGATTACATGTTTTGATTAAAAGTGGTAAAAAGTGCTCAATACTAATTTGACCCCCCCTCCCCCAGTATTGGTGAATATTCTAACTGTTGTTTGGGATCTATATAGGGATAAAATCTCCTTATATATCCCAAAATTAGTTAAGATGCCTCATTTTGGGTCCTCAACAACCCAAATCCATCTTTTGTCTCTTAATTAAGGGTCCATATGATTAAAACTTCCTTAACTCTCAATGGTTTTTTGGTGCTATGCAACCTGCGAGTCTTTGACGCTGTATTATGACTATAAGTTGAAATTCATGGAACATAGTTTCACTTTGGAAGGAAATACATGTGGTATGAGATTAAAACTAGAAATATGTGGATAAAACCCATGGTATGACTTTTCCTTATGCAATGCTTTTCCCAATGACTAGTCTAACATTCACTTACACCTTGAGGTTGATTTCTTTCCTATTTATATCATGCATCTCCTCTTTGTAAAGCTCCTTGAATTATATTCAATTAATCTTTATTTTTTCCATTTTTTTCATAGGAAACCTACTAGAATGGTTTCAAATCATGATCTAGCTTCCTAATTCCTCTTCCATTCTCTTTCCCTTCTTGTACTTGTCATCTCCAACATGTCTATATTTATCTCTTGCTTTTGGCTTGGTCTTTGATTTGAAATATTGATGTCTTATAATAGGGCATGTTCATTGGCATAGTCCCTGTAATATTCCAGATATAAAAAGTATGTAGAAAAAAAATAAAATACTAGCAATGGTAGATAAACAACAATATAACCAAAACAACACCACAATAATACTGAAAAGATATCAGAATAACACCAGAAAGAGCACTTTGATTATGAGAGAAATGTTCACTTGCCTCTTCAAGGGGGAAACCTTCAGTTGAGTAGAGATATATTACAACAATGTCCAAGACAAGAGTTCTCATACCCTCGACTCCTATTTATACTAAATATGTCTATCAAAAGAACCATATAGAGGAAGATCTGTCTAGAAGTGGAAGCTTCTATTAGGTATTCTTACATTCGAATTATTCTTCCTTATTGCTAGGCCTTATTAATATTGACCTTTATTACATTGAAATATATTATTCTACCTACGTGAGGGGTTAGGTCCCTAACATGTCCTCCCTCTTAAAAACAACCTTGTCCTCAAGGCTTTAGATGTGGAAACTGCTGCAAAATGGTATATTGTTCCCAAGTGGCATCTGTTGGGGTTGTATCTTTCCACTGGACTAACACTTCCTTGATGGTTCGCTGACGCAGACAACGTTCACACTGGTCCAAAATTGCTTGTGGCTATAGCCAAATGGAGCCTTCTTCGTCCAACTCAGGAAGGTTGGTTTGAGTTTGGCACTTAGTTCCAATCACCTTCCTTAAGTATGAAAAATGAAAAACATGATGTAGATTAGAATGAATGGGAAAAGCTAACTAATAGGCCACTTGTCCCACAAGCTTGAGAACGGTATAAGGACCATAAAATTTGGGCGCCAATTTTTGACAATGGTCGGCCTTGAGGGAATTTTGCTTGTAAGGTTGCAGTCAAAGAAACACTTGACCCCCTTCTGCAAATTGATGTTCAGAGTGACCTTGATCTGCTTGTTGCTTCATGCGATTCTGGGCCATGATCAAATTCTCTTTGAGGGTACGAAGAATAGCCTCTCGAACTGTAAGCGCTTGGTCAACCGCCTGGACCTTCGAGACACCTGGTAAATATGAGAGAAATGAAGGTGGATTTTGTCCATATACCGCTTCAAAAGGAGTCATGCAGGTAGCTGTATGGTATGAAGTGTTGTACCACCATTCAAATAGGGGTAACCATTGAGCCCACTGATTTTTATTTTCCGATGCAAAACACCTCAAATATGTTTCCAAACACTTGTTGACAACTTCAGTTTGACCATCAATATGGATATGATAAGTTGTGCTGAGATGCAATTGGGTGCCTTGTAGCTTGAACAGTTCTTGCCAAAAATTGCTGGTGAAAGTTGGGTCGTGATCAGAAACAATAGAATGCAGAATGTCATGAAGCTTGAAGACCCGATCCTTGAAAAGTTGAGCCACAATGGATGTTGTAAATGGGTGTTGAAGAGCACATAAATGAGCATACTTGGAAAGGTGATCAACTACCACCATGATGACTGATTTATTGCCCGATTTAGGTAAGCCTGTAATAAAATCCATAGAGATATCCCACCAAATAACAGGTGGAATTGAAAGCAGTTGTAGTGTGCCAAGAGATTTGATTGTTTCTCCCTTGTTGCGTTGAAATACATCACATTTAGCCACAAAATTATGAACGTCTTGTTTCATACCATCCCATAAAAAAAAACGTTTGATCTTGTCATAGGATTTTGTAAACCCGGAGTGCCCAGCTGTGGGTGTAGCATGAAGCTCAGAAAGTACCTTGGATTTAAGTTTTGAATGTTTACTTAAATACAAACGACCTTTGTATCGAAGCTCATCATGGAGCCAAGAGTACCCTGGGGAAATTGGAGAATTGGGATGCAATTGTTTTATCAGATGCGGACTTTTGGGATTGTGTAGCCATTCCTGGCGAATGGCTTAGAGACAATCTGGTACAATGAAGGAGAGAGAAAAAAGGGACCCTTCATCTTCATATTTTTGGGAAAGTGCATCCACAACCACATTGTCTTTTCCTTTCTTGTAAATGATCTCATAATCATATCCAAAGAGGTTATTCACCCATTTTTGTTGCTCTGGGGAGGAAATGTGTTGTTCCAGAAAATACTTGAGGATTTGATGAATTGTATTAATTTGGAAGTGTTGCCCCAATAGATAAGGGCACCAAAGATCAATGACATGTAGAATAGACAACATTTCCTTTTCATAGATTGATTTTCCCAAATTTCGTTCAGACCATTGTTTGCTGGTAAAGGCCAAAGGGCGACCCTCTTGCATAAGGACAATGCCAATTCCTTTCCCTGAAGCATCACATTCCGAGACAAAGGTCTCTGTGAAATCATGAAGGGATAGGATTAGAGTGGTGCACATGGCCATATTCAAGGTTTTAAAAGCATAGGCAACTGCTGGAGTCCAAGTGAAATAATTGTTTTTAAGGAGTGCAGTGAGAGGTGCCGCAATCTTTCCATAATTCTTAAAAAACTTGCAATAATAACCTGTTAAGACGAGAAATCCACACAATATTTTGAGAGTCTTTGGGTGCGACCAGTCTTGCATAGCTTCAATCTTTTTGGGATCCACCCTGATGCCATCCTTGCCAACAAGATGACCCAAGTACTTGACTTTCGAGGTGCCAAAAGCACATTTAGATTGTTTCAGGAAAAGTTGGTGCTGAGAGAGTAGATGGAGAACTCGATCCACATGAGAAAGATGGTCTATCCATGTTTTTCTATAGATGATGATATCATCAAAGAAAACTAAGAAAAAATGACGGAGAAAAGGATGAAAGACATGATTCATGAGAATTTGGAAGGTGGAGGGGGCATTACACAAGCCAAAGGCCATGAACAAAAACTCATAGTGGTCCTCATGAGTTCTAAAGGCAATATTAGGAATGTATGCCTCTTTCATACGGATCTGGTGGTAGCTAGAACGAAGATCAAGTTTAGTAAAGAACTGGGCACCACTCAATTCATCCAAGAGGTCATCAATGATAGGAATGGGAAATTTGTCTTTAATGGTGAGTTTGTTGAGGGAGTGGAAGTAAGGACACATGTGCCAAGAACCTTATTTCTTTAGGACCATGACCACAGGAGAAGAATAGGGGCTCGTACTAGGGTGGATAACGCTTGTGTTAAGCAGTTCTTGAACCATTTTCTCAATTTCATTTTTTTGGGAAAAGGGGTGACGATAGGGACAAATATTGGGAGGAAGGCTTACTGGGGCAAGGGGAATGGAATGATCATGAACACCATGGGAAGGAGGGAGTACCTGGGGAGTGGAAAATACCACTTGATGTTTAGAGAGGATGGATTGGAGGTCCTGCAACACATAGGGTGTCTCAGTTTCTTGTATGGCATGGAGTTGGGAAATAACGCCAGAATGACCTTTTTTGAGCATATTTTCCATACAATGGGAACTAATGATCTCAGGGGAACCGAGAATGATGCCTTGGAAATTATATTTTTGGCCCTCCTGGTTGAATTGCATGGTTAATTCCTTAAAATCCATGAGAATGGGACCCAAAGTCCTTAGCCAGTCTACACCCAACACAATGTCACAATTGCCCATGTCGATAGAAAACATATGATATTTCAGGTGGTAGTCACCAATTTGGAGACACACATTTTCACAATGCCCTCCACATTTCATGGAGCCTCCATTGGCACTCATGATTTGGAAATTATTGACTGCATGGACATAGCAATGGGTTTCTTGGGCAATGTGGCAATGAATAAAAGTATGGGTGCTTCCACTATCAATAAGAATGATGACCTTCTGATGATTGATGTAACCAATTAGCTTGAGGGTTTGGGGAGCAGAGAAGGCAGTGAGAGAGTTTAGAGAAATGACCGATTCTACTTCAAGAGGGTCTGAGGGAGGGGTTATGTTAGTGGGTTCATGTGACTCAGACACAAGGGGAGCTTCAATCTCCTCTTCCGAAACATCCTCCGAGATGGCCATAAAAAGATTTTGTTCCTTACACTTGTGGCCCATAAAATATTTGTCATCACAATTATAAAAAAGGCCTTTGAGTTGGCATTCAACCATTTCATCCCTGGTCAATTTTTGGATCTTTAGTGGAGTATAAGGAGAAGTGGGATTTACTAGTTTAGTGCGAGGAATGAAGGAGGGTTTTCGATTTTGAGAAGAGACAACATGTTGTTCTTCCTTATCTCTTTTAGTAGCCTCCACCCATATCCGAGGCCGAGCCATGAGGACGTGGGCAAAAATCTCATCCTTGAGGCCACTGATAAAACATTCTCAGAAAAAAGAAAAAGACATGACCTCTGTACGAAAAGCTAGTCACTCAAAAGAAGCTATAAAGTATTCCATGGTTCCAGATTGTTTCAACTTTTTCAAATGGCCTAAATGGTTGGTTTCAGTGTCAAATCGTTCATACAACTCTGCGACAAAGTGTGTCCAAGCAACATACTCTTGACGGGAAAATTTTCTCCATTGCCACCATTGCCAATGTTCTTGATCTAGATGGAGAATACCATAACAAAGTTTGGCCAAATCATCTGTAATGCTGTACAAAGAGAGATAATGTTCCATTTGAGTTACCCAACCAGTGGGATCTGAGCCATCAAATTTGGTCACATCCACACGCAGAAGGCATAGGTCACGCTGAACGTGATGGGGATGAAAATTATGGGAATGAGAGGAAGTTTTAGCTTCAGTATGAAAAGGTGGGTCAGATAAAGGGGATCTGGAAGGATATGCAGCTTGGTGCAGATCATCAAAGTGACAGATTCAATTTGGGTAGTAATGTCTTGTTTGAGGTCTTCTTTGAGTTCCTCGATTGAGGCGACGATGGACGAATGTATGTTTTTATTGATGGTGGCAATATTGGCATTGATCTGTTTCACTTCTTGTTGGGTCTCTGTGAAATTGGATTGCAAGGTAGTGAAGCAAGCTTCCAAGTCTTGGCTATGGGTATGGGCCATGATGACGAGGGAACCAAAAAGGGGCAGGTGGGGTAATTTTTTTTTCTGAAAAATGATAGGTATGAATGTGATAAGGGCGAAGAGATAAATCCAATGGAATAGGTCTCAAATAATGGTGCAACAAAATCCAGACTTTTTTTACACCTGTAGAGTTATACTCCAGTCTGAAGAATATTGTAGTGGTGAGATGCCCAAATGCTTAATCAGGAAGAGATATGTAGTGATTTGGAAACTTGAATGCAGGAGTCACAGTTGCGTGGCAATAAATCTTTTCTATTTTGTTTTTTGTTTCCATCCCCAAAGGTTAGGTATTCAAGGGTTCTACATATAAGGTTTTCCTTGTGATATAGCTCTTTGATATACGTGCGGGTTCCAATAGTAGTACTCGGCCCAATATATTAGGGAACCAACTAAGGAGGCTAGACTGTGCCCTTAGCCATACTACCTGACTACCCAGGTACTAGAGAGTATCTTCCCGAGTGCTGTTCTTGGTGACACTATAACAGTCAGGTGGCCAATCGGTTTATCTAAAGAGGGCTTCATGAAATCTAGGTTGATCCGTATACAGGTGCTATTTGATGCGCTACCACTCGAAGGGGTACCAACAGGGGTTACAAGGGTGGCCACCAGATGTGTTCTTAAGTACCACTTGTATTTCCTGCATGTATGAATCCCTCAACCGCGGGTTTATGCGCGTAATGACCGATCTCTGTAGCTTAAAGATGTTGGAATACATCTCTACCCTGAAAAAAAAATAACCCACAATTTTCTGTCGAGGAAAGTGCTCTGATACAACTTGTAATATTTTAGATATAAAATGTATGCAAAACAAAAATAAAATGCTAGCAATGGAAGATAAAGAACAATATAACCAGAACAACACCACAATAATATTGAAAAGATATCAGAATAACACCAGAAAGAGCACTTTGATTCTGAGAGCAATGTTCACTTGCCTCTTCGAGGGGGCAACCTCCAGTTGAGCAGAGATCTATTACAACAATATCCAAGACAAAAGTTCTCATACCCTCGAATCCTATTTATACTAAATATGTCTATCAAAAGAACCATCTAGAGGAATATCCTTCTAGAAGTGGAAGCTTCTATTAGGTCTTCTTACATTCGACTTATTCTTCCTTATTGCTAGGCCTTATTAATATTGACCTTTATTACATCGGAATATATTATTTTACCTATGTGAGGGGTTAGGTCCCTAACAATACCTTCCAACACATTAGATGATTCAACCCTCATACCTCAAGGGAGGGTCCAACACAATGATGGAAAGAGAGGTACCACTATTAGCTACCACTATGAGGGAAAGAGAGGTACCACTAGGGAAAGAGAATTGGTAAATTAACCCTAGTTAGCTTGGATTTCCTTTGTTAATTTTCCATTACTTATAGTTTTTGATCTCGGGTTTCTCTCCACATTTGTTGTAAAATGGGCTTCACCAACCCCTCTCTTACTTACATTACTTGTTAGGGTTTTATCCATCATAAGAAAATTCACGTGACTCTTTAACTCTCAACATCACTCTTCAACCTAATATTTTGTCCTCTCCTTTCATAGTTCATGACCATGATCTTGAGTATAACATCCTCCTTAGATGACACTAGCATGATTCCATGATGGTCACCCTATGCACCTTCTTGGGAGATCTAATATTATACAATGAAAGAGAGTCTTATTCTATTAAGTGAGATCCACATCCATTCTCCTTTGCCTAAAAAATTTCATTGTTACCTTTTTCAACCTTCCATCTAACGATACACATGACATTTCCTATGTTTCTCCTAGTCTTGAGTGATGTTGGTATAATTTTAGACCTCCTTGATCCTACCTTATCCCAAGCCACATTTTCTCTAGAATAATAACAAGTGGTGGAAGTATCATAAGTGTGAGACCCATAATAAGAAGGATTGTACTACTCTAAAATAAAAGATGCCCTTCACAACTTTTCCTTGCCTCCAATGCAACACCCTCAACCTTTCCTTCCTGATCCAAGTTTTAGTTTATTCCAACCTCTTCATGTCCCTTGTCCTCCTTTGAGCTTTCTTCCTCAAATCCTTCCCTCTCATGATGCTCATATTTCATAGGGTGTCACTTGCAATCACTCTTCATCCATAGACATAACCCATCTACTTGATCATCCTATGTTCAATCCTCCCATGTCCTATTCCCTTTTCCATTTTTTGTCATGTTTCCTTCACTTGAACTTCCTCATTATGAATAACCTCATATGTGACTCCCTCTCCCACTCAACATTGCTCCTTTATTTTCTCTAGATTCTTCTAGGTAATTGTCTAGAGTAAAATCCAACTCAACGTGACTTATTCCTAGATAGACTGTTTATCACACCCCTTTTTCCTTCTCTCTTCCACGAGGCTTTAGTATTGATTTTCACATACTATACACTGTAGATATGGGCTCGATTCCCCAAACATTTATTCAACATTTTCTTTCTCCCCCCTTTGAGCTCTTTCCTCTTGCCTTCACTAGTCACATTCTTGCATTGTCTCCTCTTACCTCTTTCCTTCAAATTTTTTTTCCTAGTATCTCAGCCTCTTGCCTTCACTAGTGTTTCCACCTTTATTCTCTTCTTTGCTTTGTTCACTTCTTGTCATTCTCTGGGAGATGATGTCACTTTCCCCTTTGTTCTTGGGGAAATCCACTAACATTTGTGTTGCAAGTACACAACTTGCTTTGGAACTTAGATTACCATACTCACATCTTTCACATCCCTTTGTAGGAGCCCACATCATTATCTATTGTACTCAAGTAGCTAAATGTATCACAATTCTAGCTTTTATCCTTCTTTTTTCACATTTCATTTACAACTTCTTTATTTACACTACTTATATCTAGCTTGCTAACATGACCAAGTGGGTTTTATTCTCTCATATGGCACACCAAAAAATGACTATTTCATGGCATTGCTCGCACTTAGATAAGTGTAGGTATAGGTCTCTCACCCTCCTTTTGTTTTTTCATTTAAACATTTACTTTCATAGTCTAGATGATATTTTACTCTCATATTAGTTAGACTTTCTCACTTCTTATGATTCATGGTCTAATTGCTATTTTTCTTACATAGTAGGTAGATTTACCTACATTTCATTTCATAGTTTATTTGTGTCTGACTTATTTGTCTCCCATCCTTGAATTCTTTACTTGACATGAATTATTTGCTTCTCTATGTCCTTTTCGCCTTATCTTGCACTTTCTTGATATCATATCACCTACGATGAATCATTGTGGCTTTGTTTTGCATCAATTATTGAGGCATGTGGGTCTCCATGAGAGTGTCAAGTCTAAGAATTGACCAAAGTGGATAATTATATTACGAGTATAGGTCACTAGTTGATGCTACATGTGCTAGTGGGTACCTTCCCTCATGCATCATTGGTTTGCTATTATTGTTTCTCTTAATTTATGTTTGTTTTCTATCTCCTTGTTGCTTGTTTATGTGCCTCCTTACAACTCACTATTATGCCATCTCATGGACAACAACTCTTTCAAGGGGGGTAATATGTAGCGCATGAATTTCACAATTCAGTACTCATGTACATCTACCTACTAGAGGTGCCATGATGCAACCGAATTTTCCATGTCCATATATGACCCTCCCATTGATGACTATATTTCCACTCATTCTTCCTTACAAAGATTATTTTGTGTTGGGTCACACTCCCTTGAGTTGCGTTACCTTATTCTATATGTAATACCACTTAGATATGTCTAGTGTTGAGGTAAGGTTCCCCCTATTTTCCTATCCTCTTGTATTTTACCCAACACAGTCTTTGATTCGACTCTGTTAGACTCTTTAGGGAACTTGCATGTTGTTTGGGTTTTTTTTAGGGCCCCAATACCCTTTTTTGGCCCACATTTGGTTAATATGCTTCATTTAAGGTGTTCAAAGGCCTAGATTTTGTGTCACCTAAGTGGGGCTCCATAGGGTGGAACCTTCCTCAATGCTTCATAGTTTCTTGCAACCAAGTGAACCATAATATTTTGGGGCCTACCACAACTATAAGTTATGGATCGTTAAACCGAGTGTCTTTTTGAAACAAAATACCTATGGTACATGTTGAAAACTAGTATACAGTTAAAACCCTTGGTACAAATTTTTCATATGCAACACTTGGCCCAACTACTAGTCTAACATTCACTTACATCCCGAGGCCATTTTTTTTCCTATTTATATCTCTCCTTTCCTCTCTTTAAATCCTCTTGAATTCTATTCATTTGGTCTTTGTATTTTCCATTTGTGTCATAGGAAACCTACCAGATTGGTGTCCATCACGATCTAGAATCCTAACTCCTCTTCCATGATATTAATCTAATCATTCTTGTTGTCTCCAACACCTCTATATGGATATCTTGTTTTTGGTTTGGTCTCTCCTTTGAAGGCTTGGTGTCTTGTCTTAGAGCATCTACATTGGCTTAGTCCCTTCCAACACCTTGAAGGATTCAATCCCAATAACTCAAAAAAGGTTTCAATGCAATTAGGGCAAGAGAGATACCATTATTCTAAGGGTACTTTGTGTTTCCATATAAGATTTATTTTTTTGATAATTTATATGGTAGATCTAGATGTTTTTATTGCATTGTATTGGAGATCAAGATCAAGTATATTTTGCAGGAAGGTGACATAACAACATGTGCAAGTTTTTTCAAGAGGATTAAATCTATATTGGAGGTATATAACAACTCTCATATTCAACCCAAGTAGCTTCAACACCTAGAACAACACTTTTCTAGGTGAGTTCCTTATTTTTCATGTAACAACCCTAGTTGAAAATATGCTTAGGGATTATTAAGCAAAATTAATTAGGTGATTAATTGTCTTAACCTGGTTTTAACTAAACAAATATTGGCATAATAATATTAATTAAATATTTATTAGTTAATTAATTGTTATAATTTTGATTAATTAATTAATTAAATTAATTACCTATCACATTGAATGAACAAGGTAATAAATTTAATAGGGTTAATAAATTATATTGTTTAAATTAAAGACTACATATACAGAGGGGATAAGGGGCATTAATAAACAGATAAGGAACATGAATAAGTGGATGAGGGGCATTAAATAGGTGGATAAGGTAATAAATGTGTAGGTAAAGAAATAAATGAGGAGAAAGGGCGGTGAAAGGGAGATATGAGTGGAGGAGGCTTACGGATTTGGAGAAGCATTATCATTCGACTTGGATTTTGGGGGAGTCGGGCAGAGGATCAGTACAAGGGGCACTGGTTTACTGGAGGTTTTGGGTACGGGGGCTAGGATATCCATATGGTATCCTAGAGCTAGGAAGCTGTCCTAGTTGGTAGGGTGGAAACAAGGTTTGGGCAGTGTTTGACACAGTTCAACAATGAACAACTAGATTGACGAGGGAATTAGCATCAGGGAGAGGTAATTTAATTATTCTGTTGAGTAATTCTTATGCTGTGGATAAAATTTTAATTTTTTTTTTTCGAATATCATATGCTCAAATGTTGGTGATTGAATTATTTTAGTATAAGAAAGAATTATATGCTAAATTAGAATGAAATTTTGTATTTTTTTACGGCTACTACATTTCACCTTTATATTTATGTTAATTATCTCACTAAAGGGAATAATTTGGTAAATTAACCCTAGTTGGATTACCCATCTTTTGTCAATTTGTTATTGAGACTTAGTTGAATTTCCCTAGTTAATATATATCCCTAGGTCACATAATAAACTCTACAACAGTAATTAACCTAGTGCCCTTCCTGCACCACTTTTCTTCTATATTCCCATTCTATGGTTTCTAAATTTTCCATAAAATCGAGTGCCGATTCTACTCTCTCCTTCATCCTTATGATAGTGTTATGCCTCACTCTAATTATCACAATACTTCAACAAGCATTAAAAGACAAAGAAAAGAAAAACAAGATTATGTCTAGGGAGATAGTAGCAAGGAGAGGAGTGCATGATCAAGCAGAGGCCAAGGAGGAGATTATTTTCCTAAATAAGAAGGTTCAAATAAAGAATAAGGAAATATCGCAATATAAAGAATATCATACTAAAAAGGAAGAGGATATGGAAGGGACTATTGTAGTTCAAGAATGGAGTGCACATGTTATAAATGTGGAGAGGAAGGGCATTGAGCATTTGAATGTCCTCATGAAAATAGACCAATAATAAATGAATTGGGGAACCATATTGTGCAAGGAGAAGGAAACACTAATGAAAGAGAAGGATACACTAATGTAAATGATCTTGTTGTCATTGGAAGATGATAAATATTGATGGCGAGAAGAGTCAAACTTGTCCACATAATGGAGGAGTAGCTCAAAGATGAATATAAATGGTTGAGAAAACATATCTTCAAAACAATGTGCAAATTGAAAGACAAGTTTTGCAAGCTTATAATTGATAACAATAGTACCAAAAGTAAGATATATGAGGCAGTTGTGTAGAAAATAAATCTATTTTATCAAAAACACCCTAATCCATACAAATTGTAATTGTTCCAAAAGGGCTATCAAGTAATGGTAGACATGACATGTATAGTTTCTTTTATCATTTCCGTTATCAATTTGAGGTATGATGTGACACTATTCTTGTTGTAGCCTGAAAAGGCTCACTACCAAAAACTATCCTTTTACCCATGGGGATCACCACAGGCCAAATTTTGAAAATCAACCAAATGACATATTTGAATGTAGGAAGTGGATCAGACATGTTTATTGGGGTCACCAATGATGATGGAATTGACATAATCCAATTTAGAGCTACATAAATATGGAAAGTGGAATTGCCCATGGGGCCCATCTTGGGTGAAATTGCGTTTTTCAACTAAAAGATGAATTTAGGTGCAAAGAATGTCTTAGACAAGGTTTTTAATGTCACTAATCATGTTGGAGTTGAACAAATCTAATTATGGGCTATAGAAGTACAAAAATGTAGTGGGACCTGCTTTAGGCCAAATTGTGCATTTAGGCAGAATGACCTATCTGAAGGAAAATATTGACTTAGATATGATTTTCAAAGCTCACTAAGAATCATGGAGCAAAAAAAATTAAATTTGGACCTTCAAAAGTAATAAATGCAACTATTAAATAATCCATCCAGGGGGGCAAGTTTCTTATTTTGCTTTAAAAAATACATTACAAACGCATGAAAACCTATCGTGCAACCAATGGTTGGAAGTCCCTCTATGTTTTTTTATATTGCTTATAACAACATGTCATTCAAAGTTAATATGTAAGATATAGATCATTCTAAATATCAGAAACAAATGAGGCACATGTTTTTAGTGGTTTTTTGGCCTATTTTATATGCAAAATTCAACTGGACAATGCTTTCTCTCTGGTCTACCAATTGAGAAACCATTTTTTAGGATATTGTTGATATGGATAAGGGCTATGTATGACACAAATAATTTGGACCCATGCAGAGCACACAAGCGACATGAAATTTATGAACATATGCCATGTTCATATGCTCAAAAAACAAGTTTTGGTGCTTCAAACCCATAAATGAGACATGGATTTTAATTCTCGGCATGAAGATAATTTGTCTTAGTTTTCAAGAGATAAAATATATCACAGTGGGAGAACATCACAATTGTATTTTTCACAGTGGCACTTTACATATGAATTTTCACTGCAAAATTATCTGAATCTCCTTCGTTATTAAAAAATCCTATAGGAAAAGTCTAAGTTTTCCAAATTAATTTATTCCTAAGTTTTCACAGCTTGAAATCAACCACTACTCCCATTGCGATCGAATGAATTTTGCAACCAAGTATTTTCTCTTCCACAAGCTTCAAATTGCATGGTTTTGCCTGTTTAGAACCTAAATTGACATGATCTTGACAATAGGAAGTCCCCTATGCGACAAGTGCCAAGTTCCATAATATAGAAATGCCCAATTTTGTCGAGTTTCATTGTAGGGGGTGTTCACATAAATATTAAATGGTAACAAGTAACTTGGATGTACACATATAGGTATTTATCTAGGTGTGCAAGTTCAATCACAAGGTCAGAGGAAAAATACGGTTGAATGCAAGGGGCCATTAATGGTGGAGGTGTTGAAATCCCCTTACCCCAACACCAAGGTATATTGTTATCTAGTGATTTCCTTTTTGTAAATCAAATTAGAAGTTCACAAAAAAAACTACACTTGCTGGAATATTTAACTCAAATAAATATAGTGGAAGCAATATTGGAAACCAAAATCTCAAGTACAATACAAAAAGATATTTTCCGCATCAACTAAGCTTATCATTCAAATAACTTCAAGGCTTACAAGGGATCAATATGTACCTATGAAAATAGAACACAAAGAAATACATAAAGCTATAAACAATACATGCAAACCCTAGCAACTCTTGATTTGATGTATGACCTTAGTCTTTCACATTTCTTGAGATGTATGCGCCTTTCCTTAAGAAAACTCACATATACACTTCTGTCTCCATTGAAACCCACGTACATGCACTCAAATATTTTATGACAACTCCATATGGTGTGACCCTACTACTATGGCTCCAATTTGCTGAAACCTGCTTGCGACTACCCCTATTTTGTCTTCTCCCTGACCTGATCTATATATGGAAGTTCTTCTCCACCTATCCAATATCTCCTCGAAACACAATCCTTCATGATTCGATCCTTTGAAAAAAATTCCTTCTATACTCTATATCAATGTATCAATCTTCTTCCTGCATCACCCTAGCCTTTCTTTTATAAGATTGAGTTATGACCTAACCCTAATCTCCAAAGTGATTGACGATTGAGATTACTTCTCACCTCACATGAGATCAATGGATGTTATTTAATTCACTAATGCTAATTAAATAATTTCCTTAAATAAAAACTTCACTTACTAATAAAAACTTCACTTACTAATAAAAACACTTTACTTTAATAATTCCTTTAATTAAAATAAAGTATCAAGGTAGAAGGATTTGGAATACTTCCACATGTCTAGACACTTAGATCTGTGTGGAAGTACCTGTATGATTCTACCAACATCAACAATCCCTCTTAGTGAGGAAGGTATTGTGCATCTGATCTCTGTTAAATTTTTAATTAAAATAAAGTACCAAGGCAAGTGTTTCTCTTCCCTAGGCGCCTAAGGGGGAGAAAGTGCCGAATGTGTGTCCTAGTCATTTAATTTGTGAGATTCAAATTAAAAGGTGACTTTATGATTAAAGTGAGGGTGAGTGAAGAGACACCAAATCTCAGCCACCCATCTGATCTAATCTCAACCGTTAGATTAGAAAACCCCTCACCTTCCCTCAT
>ML776581.1:6290542-6337483 GCA_009831015.1 Picea engelmannii
TATATAGTGCTACCATCACCTAAGAACATTCTAGAGGAGGAATCTTCTAGAAGTAAAACCTTCTAAGAAGTCCTCTTACATTTATTATATCTAACTACCATAGTGGGCCTTATTTAATAATATAGTGGACCTAGTCCACCTTAGATTGAATGACCTCCACTATTATTACTATGGGCCCTCTGGCCCCCCCCACTACCTCTCTATCTACCTTACAGTTTCATATATCTTGTGTGGTGATTGTATTCAGATATCTTTGGAACTTAACAAACACCACTGTAACATATGCTGAAACAAGGCTGAGACATATGCTGAAACAGGGCTGAGACATATGCTGAAACAATGCTGAGACATATGTTGAAACACCGCTGTGACATATGCTGAAACAATGTTGTAACGTATGCTGAACTAGTGATGAAACTGGAGTTTCGACATTTAAATTTGGCTGAAAAATCAGCGAGACTGAAATTGGGTTGGGATCTTGAAAAAATTAACAATCTCTATATTCTTGGACCTATCATGGAATAGTGGATTCTTCGAGAATTTGATATAACTATGTTCATCATAGTATATCACCAAAGGATCCAACTCTTGATAAAATAAATTTGTAAGCAATATGAAAAGCCAAATATATTCACAGATAGCCATACACGCTACCATATACTCTTCTTATTTTGAACTCAATGGTACTGAATTTTTCTTCCTACCGAAACATGTTCTCTTTTTGTGCAACACCCCAATGTGATCTTTCTGTCTACTACACTCCCTACCCAATCTGAGCCTGAATATCCCTGCAGCCTCACTCCATCACTTCCAAGATAAATCAATACATACTCCACTATACCTCTCAAGTACCCAAGCAGATGATTTTATTCTATCCAATGCACATGCCTCATCTCCACCATGAATTGATTCAAGGTGCTCACAACAAAATATATATTTGGCCTGGCATTGACCAAATACTTCAAGAACCCCATTAGCTGCCCGTATGTCCTGGGATCCGCCAAATATTAATATGAAGTGATAACCCTCTTTACATTGGTGACCATAGGTGTAGCCATCAGTCTACAGTTCCATATTGAATCTCCTCAAGATCTCCACTGTCTACTTCTCTTGACCAAGGAATATCTCTCCCGATACCTGCGATACCTATAACCCAAAGAAATAATGCATCAAGCCAATGTCCTTCATCTAAAATTATGTAGCTAAATCTTCTTTTCACCCTACAAAAATCTCCTCTACACATGTGAGAAACAAATCATCCATGTAAAACACCAATATGAGTGGATCAACCCCAAAAAGTATGAAGTACAAGTTAGGATCTGCCTCACTCTTGGTAAAGCCCATAATATGAAAGTATCTATCAATCATGGAATACCATGCTCTAGGTGCTTGTTTGAGTCCATACAAGGATTTATTAAGCCTACACACATGAGACTCCCTCCCATGTACCTCAAATCCCTGAGGTTTCTCTCTATATACTTCCTCCTCAATGATTTTATTGAGGAAAGTTGTCTTCACATCCATTTGATGAATCCTCCACTTCATAACTGAAGCAATAGAAACATAAACTTGAATAGAAGCATACCTAGAAAATGGAGAAAATGTCTCCTCATATTTTTCTTCCACTTTATGGGAGAACTCTCCTACCACAAACCTCACCTTGAACTTCTCGATGCTACCATATGCAACATGCTTGATCTTGTAGAGACACCTGGAACTCACAACTAACTTCCCCTTCAGTATTGACACTATGTACCAAACATCATTTATCAAGATAGATATGTACTCCTCCACCATGGAATTCCTCCAAACCTATTGATCTACCACTTTCTCATATCTGGAAGGCTCAACATCAATGATGCTATTGATAAGTTCCATATAGTTCAAAAACTTCTTCGGAGGCCCACATTCTTTGACTGCACTCCTAGGAGCCTCACCAACATCCCTCAATGTATATAATAGCCACATGGTCTCCTAAAAGAACTAGAAGGGGATAATTCTTCCTCCCTACTTGAAGTATGAATCATTGCTGATTGCTACTCATCCTTCAAAGATTTTTGTTCCTTGTCCTCTGTCACTGTTGATGACTCTTGATATCTCATAGATTCCAAATTCTCCTTGAACTTAACATCTTTGCTCACAATTGTATTTTAATATGTTGGTATGAATATCCTGCAATACTTTGAGGTCTCTCCATATGGAAAAAATATACCCTTTTATCTCGAAGGCTCCAAATTCGTCCTCCTCTCCATTCATGATCATCTCCACTCATCCTCCTCTCCATAGGCACTTGGATGTAAATTGGAAAACCAAGGATCCTCAAATGTATTATCTCTAGCTTCACCCTTGGGAATGCCTCCTCTAGAGTCTTTTACCCAAATATACTTGAGGACTGTTGTTCTACACATACATTGTTGTGTTAGACACCTCTGCCCAAAGAAACACAAGCAAATTATGGTCATGTATCATATCCCTGGTAGAATTGATGATGGAATGATTCTTTCTCTCTGTAACCCCATTGTGTTGAGGGTTGTATGAGACTATCATCTCCCTCTTGATCCCTTCCTCCTTGTAGAAATCATTCAATTCATTAGATGTGTACTCCCCCCCATTATCTAACCTCAAGACCTTGATATTCTTTCCTATCTTGTTTTCCATCTTATCCATGAACTCTTGAAACTGACTGGAGACCTCATCCTTGGTATTCATAAAGAAGATCCAAGTTTTCCTAGAAAAGTCATCAATGAACGTCACATGGTATGATTCTCCCTGTATTGATGCTACTAACATCGAAACACTCAAATATGAATGTATAAGATCCAAGATCCCCTTGGACCTACTCTCTTTTCTAGGAAAAATAGCCTTGAGATTATTTCCAAGTGCACACCCTCTGCACACTACCTGTTTCTCAATACTAAACTCTGGAAGACTTGTAACAATCCCCCTTAGAATCATAAACACTCTATAGTGTAGGTGTCCCAATATCCTATGCCATATCTCACATAGGTTGTCACTATTGTGTACCAAATCTTGAATAGGATTACCATGATACCTGTATAAAGTGCCCTCTCTAACCCCAAAAACCACTGTTGCATCTTGGATAGTTTTCTATGGATGTATGAGTACTTTCCATATCTGAAAAACTAACAACAAAACCCTTGTCGTCCATAGTTGATACTGAGAGAAAATTCTTCTTCAATCCTGGGACATAAAGCACATCTTGGGCATCAAATGAACCTCTCGACTCAAGCTCAAATGAAACTATTCCCTTTTCCTTCACTGCATACTTGTCATCATCACCAAGATCCATATGAACTCCCGAGTCTCTCTCCATCAGATGGATAAATAGCTCCCGTTATTATGTCATATGATGATATGCATCATTGTTCAAGTACCACCCACTCCTAATCACTTTGCTTGTAGAAAGGCAAGAAACTAGTGAGAAATCCTTCTCAAACTTTGTTGAAAACTCATCTAGATGTGTCTCTACTGATGTTGTTGTCAGTGTATTTAATTTTCCATTATTCTTCCACGGACACCAAGATTCATAATACCCATTCTTGTGAAATGAGAAGCACTTGATTTTACTCAAGTCCTTCTTCTTCCCTGAATACGATGATCCTCCATTAATGTTAGCATTTTTATTGGAACTCTTTCGTTTTCCCTTCTTTGTCTTACTAACCAGGGCTAAGTTATCATCACTACTTCCATGCTTGCTTCCCTTGGACTCCTCATGAGTCTCTTCCTAGATGAAATAATCCCAAAGCCTCTTCCAATTTGGGAGGTTTTCCCGAGCGCAAAATCCCTTGAAAAATGGTTCCCAATACATGGGAAGACCATTCAATGCTGCATTCATGAGATCTACATAATTCATTTTCTCCCCTATGGCTTCAAGATGATCATGTACTTGAATGATCCTCATGAAATAACTGGTAACATTTTCAAATATAGACATATGCATAGATACAAGTCTTTTTCTTAAGACCATATTCCTATCACTACTACATATGGGGTCAACATTTGACAAAAAATTACGACGATAAGGATAAATTCAATCATATTGTTGCAAATTACGACATAATATTAAAATTTTAATCTTTTTTTTTCCTAGTTGCCCTGATGAACGTCATACTTCTAACTCACAAATATATCCGTTAATATTTTGATGATAGTTCGTCGATCTATCAATGAACGTAGAGGATGCCAACTACCCATTTGAAAACAATTTTGTAACACCCCCTTCTCTAAATCCCGAGTATATGTAATTAATAATGATTGATGATTGCCATACAATGCCATGTAAATATTATAAATGTATTATTATTTAATTGTAAATGCCAAAAAATGAACATGGGGTGAAGCATTAAAGTACTGGCTATGATATCACTATAGGAATGAGAGAAGGCCCTATTAAAATAAAGGACCTCAATCCATATTCGTATTATTTCCCTTAGCTCCGATTTAAAGGCAAATCGGTTAATGAGGGAGGATTGGTAGTTGAAAAACCAACCACCCCAATGAATAGAAGTATGGAGGGATGCCATAAGGGACATGAAGCTGTCAGCTAGAGGACAATAGGAAATATCACCATGGGTTCCCTTGATTGACCCACAAGTTTCTTTCTGACAGATGAAATAGAAGGAAAGGTCGAGAACCTTCCCATGCTATGCATGCAAGTGAGGCACATGATTTCAGAGAGAAGAGAGGAGAGTCTAAGAGAGATTAGCAGGATTCATGGGAGAGTCCAAAAATCAACATGAGAAGAGAAGGTTGTGATATTGATACTAGGAAAGTATCAGAAAAACCTCGTTGAGGCCTGAGCTAGGTGGGTGTGGGAAATATCTACCAAGAATAGTGTGAGGGAGAATGCCCCTAAAAGATTGCTGAGAAGTAGAGAGAGAGGTTCTCTAGATATATCATGGCCTATCATGGGGGTGGATAGAGTGATAATAGTGAATGCATATGAGCCTATGATTGGGTGGAAAGGAGAGCACCCTCAGTTAGTTGGCTGACCATCAATTGTAATAGATAAGTATTTTCATACCCTGTGTAATTGAATTGTAATTTATGGTTGAATGCCTGTGATTTGTCTCGAGGATGTGCATGCTTGTTTAATGATTAGACTGGTTGTTATCTTGCATGTTTTTGTATTTAATAAACTAAGGAAATTATGTGGGTCTGGGCATAATTTGTACATGTGAATTCTTGAGCCTCCTATATTGGCTCAAGTTAAAGTAATGAAGATGTGATTTTGCTGATCGTATGTACATTTACATTTATACATGTCTATACTTTTGGTTGTTTTGGGTTCCATGGAAAATGGAGACTGAGTCATATGAAATAAATGACACCCCCTAAATGGAATGAAATGATGGAGGAGACCAAGAAGGTCAGTTAAGACCTGAAGAAGGGATTCAAAACAATCCCTGATCTGTGAAGTCGAATTCAGGATGCTAATCAAAGGAAAACTCTATAAGAATCCTCGAAAAATGTCTAAGTCCTGAGTTTGGATTGTAATCTTGTGGATATTCTGTGTTTTGAGACAGGAAGAATCACAGTCATTGATTTGGCACCGCGGATAGATCGTGTTCCTTCATTGGAGGGCGTAGTTTAAGAATGACCGAGTGTGGGGGTGCTAGAGGACTCCGATGATGGAACTCCAAAAGGGATTTTGGACTATAGATCATGATAGATCTCTATTGTTAGTTGGTAAGTGGTGAGATTGTATCTCATCCATCGATCTGGTACAGTAATATGCCATGGCCCTTTTTTGAAGTAGGATATGACGCTTCTAGAGGACAAAATATGAATCAATAGGGACCATTGATCTATCAGTAAGTTGAGGTATGGATCTTGACCATTGAGGTTGAGTAGAAAGAAAATGGTTTCAACCCTTGGTTCCATGCCTTACCCTTTAAGCGCGAAGAGAGAGGAAGTGATGTCTATGTGATGTATCGGGATTAGGTGGCTGCCAGAGTGTCTGAAGGATGATAGATGTTGGCACCTGGTTCATCAAGAGGACGAGTGTGGGCCCAGTTGGGTGGAATGATCCTTGGGTCATCACCTTAAATCCTTTCCATTATATTTATGGGATGGGAGATCTAGACTATTGATTCTGGACACATCATCATCCACAATGGACAGTTGGTGAAGTTGGGGTCTAGACTCCAAAGTGTCGAAGATGATAAAGATGAATATGTGGCACAACGAGAGTTGTTGATCAACACAGAGGCTGGAATTAATATCCACTATAGGATTCTGGAGATTTTGAGATGAGGTAGGGACCATTGGATCAATCAGAAGGAGTCTGACGAGATATGGACTGTTGGTTCCAAATATATCATCATTGGAGGTAAACAATAGTAAAGTTGAGTGTAGACCCAAAGGTGTCGATGACAATAAATGCCTAAGGACAAACAAAGGCCAAGTATTGGTTGAAGGAGTTGAACCTTGGTTGTTGGATTGTAGATAGTTCCACCCAAAGGTGAGAAGGATGGATGAGATGTCATGAGTGATGTGGAATCCAACGTGTACTAGGGTGGCAAGAGTCACATGTTAAGAGGTTGGGAGTCGTTGGAGTATGGTCTAGGAGTATGAACAAAAGAAGCACTAATGATGACAAGGTGTGGTGACTTGACGATAACCATTGATATGTTGGGAGGAGATCCGACGAGATATATACTGTCGATTTGTCGGAACTATCCATCAACTAGAATTGAGACAATGAGGAGAAGTCAATATTTTATGATAACCATCTATCTATCAAGAGACGAACTCAATGAGAATATGGACCGTTGATGTCAGTCAAATTTTCATAGGGGAATAAGTAGTCAAAGATCCAAGTGTTGGATTTTAGTGAGGACTGTCGATGACAAAAAGGACAGGTGGAAACACCTGGTAGGTAAGCCATGGTAACACTATGATGACATGTATTTCCATATCAATCCATGTGTCACATTATGGTTGGTTCCATGCGTCAAATGGTGGTTGTGCCACGTTTCAAGGTAAATCAGAGCTTCGAGGTAGATTTACCGGGTGAAAGTGAGTGCCACATCACTGAATACATTTCATGCCACATTACTATTATGTGTAACACCACGTCACTAATATGTGTAGCACCATGTCAGTATGGCGATGAATTATGGTAGCGTGTAATGCCAACAAAGAAGCTAACTTGAAGTGGGTATACTTGCTTAGTGGTCAGTGAAATGGGAATGATCCCAATGGGAGTGAATATATTTAAGCAATATAGACCATTAGATATGGAAGTGGCTAGATCCCAACCATTCATCGGGGAATGCCGATGAAGGTCGAGAGGCTAGGAGAGGAGAGATGATGATGGGGTAGTCCAAGTAGGAACAACAACCATTGATCAAGAGAAGGTGAGTTATGGACTGTCGGATCCATGTGTATCATCATCGATATTGGAAGGGATGGTGAGGTCAAGTGCTGACGAAGAATGATTATGATGATATCGTTGGTGGAAATAGGAACGAAAACCATTGATCAATTAGAGGAGTGGCACAATGATAGTTGTTGATGTTTTGTAGGCCCCACATGGTCTTATGCGAAGGGATTAAGAGATGAGCAGTAACCTCTACACTAGTTGGAATATCTGACACAAATAAGATCGCTGGATGCTTGGCTTGAGGACTGTCAGATCTAGGAGGGGTCTGCTCAATGGATTGTCATATGAACATTTGTATTTGGGTGTTTATAATCCATGGGAATAAAATCCCTGACGGCGATGAAGAGTGGTTTTGTGGAGTCAGAACCATGGGTGTGTGAGCCAGGTGGTGGGAACCACATTGGTGCCATGTCAGTGCTACATTGGATGACAAAAGGATTAAGCAACCACATGGATTCCACATGGCAGTGAGATGGCCTTTGGTCAATAAAGGCCAATAAATTTGGGAATCCATAACTTTCAATCCAGAGCTTAGTTTTGGACAAAATCATAGTCGTTGGAAAGATCTTGACAAGAAGAAGACGATGGTTCCGTCAAAAAGGGAAACTGAGACATTTAGGGAGAAGTGAAATTTTAATACCCCATCCCTTAAATGATACTTAGGGGGTTGGGTGTCTTACAAAGTGGTATCATAGCAGAGTTTAAACACTAGGCCTGTATGGACCAGAGATCAATCACATGACTGGTATAGCAAGGCCAAGAAGAGCCTATTAGAAATATTTTCTCTGCGCTAAAAGCTTGTGTACTGTCTGCACAAGTTCCTTGAGAAGGACTACAGGTTGAAATTGTACCTCGGGAATTTCTTGTTGATTACAACAGAGGAATTATGTTGTTCCTTTACCAAGCTGATAACTACTCTTACATGGAGAAGGATTATGCTGATATTAAAGGTAAAACCTAAATGGAAAATGGTAGAATCCTATTATAGGATTGTATGAGTCAAGAAAACGAATGAACCGATGGTTGTAATGTTTCCTGTAAGTATGGGTTGTTGGAGCCCTGAAAATTGTGATTTATGCCTAATTAAAATACTAAATCTTGTATGTATAAGTCCTCATGTCTAGAGGACTGATGGAAAATTTGTAAGGTCAGTTTATTTGACCTATAATGAATGAAATCCATTTCTAATATGATCTATCTAAGAAAGTAAGGGGAAGTTCATTTGACTGTTTCTAATCCTCATAAAAGAGGAGAGATGACATGAACATGTGAGCTAATTTCTGAGCTCATGAATGTACAAATGTGTACATACCTATTAACCTAAAGGCATGACTATGCATAAGAATACAAGAGATAGATAGCTATAACCCATATGCATTGTAGGCATGGGTAAAATACTTAGACCACAGGATATGCTGTAATGCATATGGTAGTAAGTAAGAGTGCATGTAGCATGAAAATTTCATAACCTATGATAGGTTGTAAGGTATGGACTAATGATGGACCTGCTAATTGAGGATGACCTTATGTGAGCAGGAGAGTTAACAACATGAGTTAAATGTTGATAATACTGCTGCCTATTTCCTTGTGAAGATAGGGCTGTAATGATTAATGAGAGACTAATATAAGGCTTGATAAAAGAAGTGCTGGAACATTTCTAGATGACCAATGGGTTAGATTGACACCAAAGGATGGATGGTATCCATATGGGTGTGGCTTAGTATTTTCAAGCAACATGAGTAAAAGGGAATCCGAGAAAGGATTTCCCTGATAAAGGATCTATTGACCAAGAATGGTTTTAGGCATGAGGAGAAAAGTTGGAATGGTTATATTTCTTCCTAAAGTAATGTTGAAATTTCCTAGTCTATATTTCTTAATTGGCCTACTTTTGTACTAGAAGGTCAAGGGTGTCCTCTTGCTAGTTGTTTCCATATAGAGAGGGAGACATAAGCGGGGTTATGAGTGTGAGTCTGGTCATGTGTATGACTATGATTTTCATCAAGATAGGATGATGATAAATAAATGTGAATGAATGAGGTAACAAGGTGCAAGTGATGCGTGCACGCATGCACACACACACACCCACCCACACACACACACACACACTTAAGGTATGATATGGATTTCTAGATAAATGAGCCATGAGGAAATATGTGTACTTGTCAAATTTGAGTAATTCCATAGATTCATGGTTAACCCTATGTTGTAGGGTCTGAATGTATTGATTGAATGATAGCCCGAGGGAGAATTATGTTCTTCCTCATGAGATGCTAGTGTAAAATGTTGAAAGAATAAATGAGCATAAATTCTCTGGTTTCATAAAGGATTGCAATATGATTTTGCCTTTGGGGATTGCATGAGAACAATCATGAAAAATGATTAATTAAATGATTTTAAAGAGAATATGCATGTGAATTGTAAAGTATGCCTATGGTAGACAAACTTAGACCTATGCTGATGCATATGGTTAAGTGCAATGTGCATGAAATCACAACCATGAAGCAAGCTAATAGCATAAAGATACATGCTTAAATGCATATTGGGAATACATAATGAGAATTCATGCCTATGCTCCTTATGGAATCTTGGGTAGAAATATGAAATGATAAAACTAGGGTTGACTCAAGGCTGATATCATTTCAGATAATAGATGGATGTGCAACAAGAAAGTTTCATAGGGAAGAAGTTTCCTATGGAGGAAATATGTAAGGACTCTATCTGGAGAACATAGCCACAACATTATTAACTGCTGAGAATTAGGAAGTGGGGCTACAAATCCTATTGACATAAGAATCCTAGATTACATTCTAAAAATATAGTGAGGGAATGAGAGAAGTGCAAATGAAAGTTGACCATCCTGATTTTCTCTTTGGTGAATGTGCATAATACACTAGTTCTTAATTTGTGGGAAAAATCTTACTGTTGTGGCATGTTGAAATATCCAGGGAAGTCAAGATGAAACCTGGTTGAAAATGCTCAAGGAATAGAGAAGATAAATCCCAAGAGGGATATATTTCTTAATCAAAGGAGGAGGAAAGAAGAAACACTTCCCTCACTTCAAAAAATATGATTTTCTTAACAAAGTTATAAACCTCGAAAAGGAACAACTGTAAGAGAAAAGGAAAAAAAAAAAAAAAAAGCATGTTTAAATGAATAGGCTTGGTTAAGCCATCTTAAGTAAAGGAAGTGAGGCCTTGGAAATAACTCAGATGAAATGAAAATTTCCAGACTATGTAGAAGGACTTAGAAAAGGGGAAGACTCCCTTACCTCCTTTCTTTTTGAGTGTTATGTTTCTCTGGGATGAGAAATTGTTATGCTGATGCATGTAATTGTTTTGACATGAGAATTCCAATGGTTGCAAGATTTCAGAGATAGATGAAAATTTTATTGTGGTTGCACTCATAAAAACAATGAGGAATAATGTTGTAGAGTGCATATGAATATGTTGAGACAAATATATAATTGTTCTACTAAAATTAAATGCCATGACAAATGCATTTTAATTTAACATGACAACTAATATAATTGTGACTGTGATAATGCATGCATGTGTAGAAAAAGATTGGAGCTGTTGGGGAAGACAATTGCCAATGATGGATAGCCTCAAGAAGAGGATATATACAAGAAGGTTGTTGTTGAAATATTGATGAAGGGACTTTTGGGAGTCCCCATGGAACACCACGGATGAGGTAAAATCAGAAAGGGGTGCTGGAATCCATGCATGTATAAGTATTATTCATACCAGTATGGTATATGGTATGAAGGGTTTGGGTAAGGAATTCCTTCTGAAATATTTTATTATCTTAATGATATGCATGTGATTTTGATTTGATGTTGTATTCCATTAATACCCAAGTAGGGTAATATTCAGGGAAGAAGAATCTGAATAATAGAGAGAGGAAATATCTGTCGGTCAAGTATGATTAAAGTCCTTGCATGAAAACTCATGAACCAATAGTGTCATGGGTACATTGACCAATCAAGAGTGATTGGGAACAAAAGTTCTCATAAGAAGCACATATAATTGGATTCATTAAGGAAATGCATGTTTGCATGAGAGGGCAGGCAATGGACTGCCCATTATGGAAGGGGGACCTTCCAATACTGTACCGAGGTTGTAGAATGGTAAAGAGAGGAATTGGGTGGCCATGAGTATTGGCACCCTGGTTACTAGTAAAGAAATAATACTTGAATTTATTCATATGAAACTTTGATTCCAATTATATTATGTTGATTTAAGGTTATGATTAGTTAAAAGCAGAAAATATGGTTCTATTGAACTGATGAATGTGGATAGAGAATACATGTAGTAAAATGTTGGTTGAGACCCAACACACCATGGAAATAATTCCTAAAATGAAAAAGTAATAATCTAAAATTATTGCAAGGGTGCATTGTGTGTGAAAGTGGACATGGGCATTGAGAAATTGATTAAATTTATTTAATGCTGAATTTCATTTGGAAAAGTTTGGCATGTTGAAATGATGCATGTGTAAGGAATGATATTTCTTGTTGCTCTATATCATTGAATAGATAAAAATTATTTCATTGTTAGTATGCACAATTATAAAATAAAATGGAATCCACTACAAGTGTGCAATGAAATTATAGATGTGCATGCGAAACTAACATTTTGTTTGGCTGTGTGAAGATTGAATTGCATGAAGAAGGTCTTAGCCGTGGCAAAAAAATAAGTCAATAACGGGGATCAATGCCTGATGGTTATGAAAGAGACAAAATGTTATGAGAAGGGAGTCTCATACAAGTGGAATCTAGTTCCTGTGTGGAACATATTTGAAAAATGAAAATGTGAAATTAGAAATCTATGGTTAACAAATTTGAAAGAAAATTTAAATGAGAAATTAATGATAATAACTCATGAATTACTATATACATGTGAATACATGTGAGATGAAAGATCTATCCCGGAGGGACAGATGATTGGCTGTCAAGATGGAAAGAATGGAAAAGGCTATTGTTGTGACATGAGAACCTTGCGATAAGTCATGATCACCATAAAAGATGTGTTATGGTAACACAGGCCAGAGGGACGCCTCGACAGAGCAAGTCAGAGGGACGCCTCAACTGTAAGACTCAGTGAAGTTTCATAAAATCTTCTTTTGCAAGAAATAATTGGCAAGGAAAGACATATCACCCAAGGGACTGTATAGAAGAGAAGGGGATGCCTGATTATGGGCCTGGAGGGTGAGTGACCGCAAGTAAGATGAGACTTTGATAATTCTTGTAAATTGTTGGTTGGGATCATGCACATAATGGGTATGTCAAAGAAACAATGGGCCAAGTTAGTAAGACAACCAACTAAATGTGGATGCATGAAATTTCATAAATAAGTATTGTACCGATATGAATATTTCCTCTTGAGTTATGAACAACAAAAAAGTGTTTTTTCATGAAATTGTGATTGATATGCTTGTTGTTTGAAACCATTGTAGGAATGTGACAAAGGACAAGAGTTTGGGAAAGGACCATACCAAGAAAATGAAGATATTTCTAAAGAAATTGAAAGAAGAAGGCATGACAGGTGTTGCTGAGAAGTAAAGAACATTGAGGACAATGTTCCTTTGAAGGGGGAGGGGATTGTAACAGCCACCTCTCTAAATCCTGAATATATGTAATTAATCATGATTGATGATTTCCATACAATGACATGTAAATATTGTAAGTGTATTATTGTTTAATTGTAAATTCCAAAAACTGACTGCGGGGTGAAGCCTTAAATATTGGCCACGATATCAAGTCCTATTCATATTATTTCCCTTAGCCTTGATTTAAAGGAAAATCAGTTAATGAGGGAGGATTGGTAGTTGAACAACAAACCACCCCAATGAATGGAAGTATGGAGGGTTTCCATAAGGGACACAAAATTGTCAGCTATAAGACAATATGAAACATCACCATGGGTTCCCTTGATTGACCCACAAGTTTCCTTCTGAAAGAGGAAATAGAAGGAAAAGTCAAGGACCTTGTTGGTTACTATTCTCCTATTCTGTCTGAGTTTATTGACCCACGGTTCATGTTTGATCGGGTTTCCAACAAAGCCTCTAAAACTATTGACCCTCTTGGTAAACTAGAAGGCAACACAACACACAGAGTGCATTACACAGTCTCACTCGAGAAAGATTTAATGGGTGGCTGTAATAGTCAGGTGTTTACAACCTAGGATTAAGTGCGAGATATGAGAACTGTATATTGAACCACTAGTATAACTTGTAAACACAGTATACTGTCATTTGTGAATACGCAGGAAATATAACAACTCATTCATTAAACATAAAAATAATTACTGAAAGACAATAAAGATATGCATTCAATCACATAACACAGATGTTACCGTGGTTCACCCCCTCCTGGGATATGTCCACAAAGATCTGGATCTTGGCTCTTTTATTATAGTATTTACGCATCTACAGTGCCACGCGCGTTACAATTATTTCCCGTTGGGTAATATCTATATGAGGCGGACTAGATCACACTAGGATCCTCAGCCTGGGATCTAACCCTCAAGATCTACCCTCCTTCGTCCTCTCTAGCTCAACAACTTACCAAAATAGATCATACAACAAAATATTATATATCAGTTTGCTACAATAGCTCTTTCTACAATAAGAACTTATCTATATAAAATACAAACCCCTTATGATACCTAAGTATCTATATTTATACATTTCTGGATCTTTATCCATTACAATACATTACCAAAACCCTAACCCTACCGTTGTTAGGTCATCCATGCATGCACGCGTGATGTTCTTCCTTCTAGCTATCGCTTTCCTCGTGCATGCTTTCTTTCCCAAAATCATCTTTCTTTCTGTTTTGGTTTGCTTCCAACAGGCCCCCAACAATGACATGTGGCTTATCCCAAGCCACCTAACACATATATTCGATCTCCCTGGTGACCGCCTAGAACTTTTCCTTGAGCTCTGCTTCCTGTGTCTATGTCTGCGCAGTCTTCTCCTTGAGTATGTCCACTATCTGGACTGCAATTTCGTCACTGATCAATTCTGCGCACTCTGCCTGGGTCCATGCTATATGTGTCTTTGCTTCCTCTGCCTTTTCCAGGACTTCTGCTACCCGCTCTTGAAACGGTTCCATTTGAGCCTAATGCTCCTTCTTTTGTGTTTGTGCAATGGTGAGTTCCGCCTGCAGTCTCTTCATGTCCTACATCCCTCTGATGCACTCCATGATGGAAATTTTCTTCTGCCTTTGTTTGAGGTCCTAGATAGTTGCGCTTATCCTTTCTTCTTCTTTGTACCACTTCTGGACTTTTTGATCCTCCTCTAGCTTTGTCAAAAGCTGTGCTGCATTCTCGAACAAGTCAACTACTGTGCTAACCTGTCGCTCTATCTCTTGTAGTTTCTCTACTTCTTGCCGTCCTTTTCTCCTTCACTGCTGGTGGAGTAGTGGGTGTGAGCTTCTCTCGAAGATTCTCGATATCCTTCTGATATTGATCGATTTCCTGTGCAATCTGATCAATCTTTTCTATTGCTGAGGTTTCATGCTTCTACGCGGTGTTTGGAATCTTATCGTATGTTCCTGTGAATATTTTCTCCAATCCATTCCTGCGCTCCCTTTCCTCTTGGGTCTCAAACTTAGCCTGCTCACATAATATTTCCACCGCGTCCCACCTCTCTGTTTCTTGCTGCAATTTGGTTAGGTATGTGCGTGCTCGAGACTGTACCTCGTGGGTTCACGCTAACCTACAACTTGTGTAGATCCATGGATGGTATCCATGGAAATACCAGTTGGA
Source organism: Picea engelmannii (assembly GCA_009831015.1). Classification (NCBI taxonomy): domain Eukaryota; kingdom Viridiplantae; phylum Streptophyta; class Pinopsida; order Pinales; family Pinaceae; genus Picea; species Picea engelmannii. Next base: position 6,305,720 of record ML776581.1, read on the forward strand.
TTTGTCTTAAGTCCTTTAGGGGTGTCTACCCCATGATTTCCTTGATGCGCAACACATTGGGTGTGATGTGGAATGTTGCATTTGGTTGCAGTATTGTATGGACTTGATATCTCTCTCCTTCTTCCAGTATTTCTTCTATCTGTGATGATGATGGCCCTGTCCCATGCCGCTTGCTGCTTGTGCTTCCATGAGCTACTTGAGGAACTATTGCATTTATGCTAGCTCCTCTTGAATTCAGTCCCTTTGGTGTGAAACATTATCAAAATCCTTGACTATACAATCCTGAACCATCCTAGCTATCATCTCTCCATCATCCTCTATGATCATATAGTTTGGAGGTGTTCTTTGCGCCTTAATATTCTTGCGTGCTCCTCCTATTTGCGTGGCTGGACTCTTATTCCCACTTGGTTCCTGTGAGTTGGGACTTGGTGTGGTCCCCTACGCGGCCTCAGCTTGTTTTTGCTGCACTTGAGCCAACTGTGTAGTGTTCTTTTTCCCCTTCTAGGTCCTTGTTTTAGCTTCCCCTTCTGGGTCCCTCTCTTAGCTTCCCCTTCGTTTGTCTGTGTTTTTTTTTTCTAGCCCGTCCTTCATTTCTTGGGCACTTGGACTTCCCAAGGCTGCATTTCCTCCTGCCCTACCTCTTATTCCGCTGTTCTTTTCATCAAGTCTTGGGTAAGGATTGAAATCCTCCATTCATCCTCCCAGTCTTTGATCACCATGTCGATGTCGCCCTATGTGATACAATAATGCATTTTTATCCACTGCTTATCGGGATCCTTCCGCGCCTATATCTGCATCGTGTGTCGTGTGGCCTTGAAGTTGGTGATGTCCTAATGCCATGCGACAACCTCTGGTGTTATTCTCCACATGTTGCTGATGACCTCTTGCAAATTGCATAGGTATCCTTCAAATATGGACCCGTTCATCCTTTTCTGCCTAGCATCCGACGTGGCTTTCAACAATAAATATCTCGCTCCCTGATTCGGTATGGGTCTGGTACCGAAAGTTACATATCTTGGTTCCCTTCATCCCATAAAGGATATTAACATGATTAGCCATGAATAGTGAAACTCTGTTCCTAGATCCTGTGCATCCTTGTAGTCATCTAGGAAAAAATTCAAGATATAGGGTTCCCAAATCACTGTGGTGCCCTCAGTGCATTGAGTTGCAACTGCAACAACCCCAACCAGAACTTACTCCCTACAACATTTTCTTATCATATTACAAGCTAATATTTTTGCGCCCATTTGTGTTGCGACGTCATTGATCCTCTTGATGATGATGCATTGCATCCCCCTACCAGTATCGTATTTCTTCTTCATCTCCTCCGCAAGTGATTTCTCCTTGGATTTTTCGTCAAGAAACTGCGCGGGATCCATGCCCTGGAATGGAAACCCTGTTATGTTCGTAATAAGATCTACTTCTATCAAGACGAGCTTTTCCAACCATATGTCCCCACCATGTGTGACTGCTAACAACTATTTGACACACCCACTTGCGTACTGACCTCTGCCAAAATGTGGTCGATCCAACAGACCTAAAATTCCCATTTTCTCCAACCCCGTTTCCCATTGGAGTGGATGATCAATTGGTTCCCCAACTGGATTTACGCCCACATTCTCTAAGTATAATCTCTTTGCAAATTCTAGAAACTTGTCTGTGTTTGCTACATCGTGGTCTGAGTATTTTATCTTGTCAATCTGCCCTAGAAATACTAATTCCACTTGTACCCCATATGGTATATGCAGTAGAATGAGGGATGCGACAGGTTTCTTGCGAGGTGACCTAGGTACCTGCTGCTTGTCTTTATTCGGTGGTGGCTGGCTCGAGGTTCTAGTGACTTCCGTTTGTTCTTCGGAATACCATTCTGGCCAGCCTGTGACATCTTCTATTGTTCCTTTCGGTGGGCGATCTGACATAGTTGTTTGAGACTCATCTGGTTTGAATTCTTCTTCTAGATTCGACACCATTCCATTGACTCTCGGAGTTGCTTCGGTGTTCTCTGGTTGTGCCTCCTTCATGGTTTCTGCATCCTATTGCTCCTGTAACTCCGTCGGTCTATCTATATTCGTGCCCTTCGATGCTGGCTGTTGGTTTTCTTCCACTACAAATGTGGGGTTTACTGGTGTTGTGTCTGGATATGGGATTTTGTTGACATTGATGATCTCTGATGGTTGTTGTTTTCCTTCTTCCAATTGTACTCATGACCTGGTTCTAACTCTGGGTTGTCTAGCACTTTGGATTGCTTCTGCTTGCTTTGGAGGTGCCATGGTGGTAAATTTAGAATGTTTGCTGAGTTTGAATGGTCTCTGTAGACTGTGAGCTCTGTGAACTTCGCTCTGTGCTCCTTCGTTTCTATCGCTCTCTTTCTGTTCTCTTTTCACAAATAGATTCTTTGCTCCCGCTTTCTTGCATTGTATGGGCATCGCAGGACCCTTGTCGAGGACACTACCTTAATTAAATTCACCTCTGGATCTTTTGTACTTTCCATTACTCTACCTTACCGACTCTATTTGGCACGATTAATGTGGTGTCCCATCGATCCTTTTCGACATTCAATTCCACCTAACTCCGTCATTTCGTACTTCTTTTTCCGTTTTTTCATTTCCTGCTTGTTTCCCCTTTTACTTGGCCGTTGTCCTTCTCCTCATTGAGTTTGTGTTCCTAAGTATTCGTGCCCTTTCTTATTTTAGCGCACCGCGCCTCTGTTGGTATCGTTTCATATCCTGTTGTTTTTTCTTTTTTCTTTTACTGCATGGTGGGTGGTCGACTGTCTTTGTACAACTTTAGTCAGATCCCATTGATCATCCCTTTGAGTTCTGTGCCTGATGAGTCTCTCAAATGTAGAACTCCTCCATCTATGACAGATTTTACTTCATATGGTCCTAACCAGTGCATCTTGATCTTTCTTGGGTGCTGAAACGATTTGATGTCATACATCAATACTATATCTCCTTCCTTGAAAGTTTTCTTCTTCATCATGTGTCTATCATGCCACACTTTGTTCCTTTCTTTATGAAATTGTTGGTGGAATCTTGCTAAGATCCGATCTTCCTCCATGGTCATAAACATGTTTAGTCTCTCTTGTAATGCACCTCGTTCTGTCATGTGCGTAATTGCTGCTACGCGCAAACTAGGTACCAAAAATTCTAATGGCACCACTGCTTCTTGGCCATATACCAATTTAAATGGCGTGTGCCCTGTCAAATTTTTGCACGTGGTTCTGTAGGCCCATAATACTGCTGGTACTTTGAGGTCCCAATCATCCCTATTGATGTTACAGATCTTTGTCATCACATTCTCCATGATTTTGTTAAATGCTTCTACCGTGCCATTTTCCTGTGGGTGATATGGTGTGTTCTTCTGATGATGGACTTCAAACTCTTCAGTCATAGTGATGATGGTGCTGTTTATGAAGTGTGTGCCTTGGTCTCTCATCAAAACTCTTGGGCACCCAAATTGAGTGATTACTTGTTCAAATAGAAAATGTGTTGTTGTTTTTACGCTACAATCCTTCACTGGTGTTGCTTCTTCCCATCTTGTTAGGTATTCTGTCGCGGTGATAATGTACCTAGCTCCTGTTCTTTTTTTCTGGTGGGTTGATTGGTCCCACAAAGTCTATTTCCCACTTATTGAACACCTTCAAGGTTACCTATGGTCATAATGGAATTTCATCCCTTCTATTGGGTTTACCTACCCTTTGACATACGTCACATCTCTGACAGTACTCCTTCAAGTCTTGGTGAGTGGTCGATCACCATAGTCCTACGTGCAATACCTTCTGCATGGTAGATTTTCTTGCATAATTCCCTCCTACTATTCCCTCATGGGATTTTGCTAAAACTCTTGGTATTTCATGTTCTAACACATATCTTCACAAAATGCTATCTGTACCCATTTTTTATAAGTGTCCTGCGATCAGTTGATTGTCTACAGCCCGGACTACTAGGTTTTTCTTCTGCATGGTGTTGTATCCCTATGGTGCAGTACCTGTGCTCAAGTAATGAATGATATCTAAAAATTAATAGTTAGTGATATGGACTGAGAATAATTGTGCATTCGAGAAGTTGTCTTCTAAATTCATAGGTTCTTCTCCATTTGTGACTCTTGATAGGTGGTCATGTCCTGCATTCAATTTTCCTGGCTTAACTATTACTTCAAAGTCAAATTATTGAAATAGTAGTAACCATCGAAAGATTATCCCCCCCAACAATGGCTTGTTGACTAGGTATTTCAAGGCTAAGTGATCTGTGAACATCTTAAAGTGTTTTCCCAAATAAGTAGTGTCTGAACTTTTGCAGTGCGTAGACCATAGCTAGGCCTTCCCTTTCTGTAGTGTTATAGTTCTATTCTGATTCTAATAAATTTCTTCTCGGAAATTCTATCGGGTGATCCAAGTCTCCCGCTCCTGGCTGTGCCAAGATATCTCCAAGTGCTATGGCTGATGCATCTACATGCACATGGAATGTCTTCTCCCATTATGAAAATACTAATATTGGTGCGGTGACGATATTTTCCTTAAGGGTATCCAGACCGTGTTGGCACTCATTGTTCCACTGAAACTTTGCATCATTTCTTAATATCTTTTCCATTGGTGCAGTAATCTGCACATACCTTTGATAAATTTCCTGTAGTATCCTGTGTGTCCCAACTTCTCTCTTAGATGACAGACAATTTTAGGTGGTGGAAATTTAACAATTACTGCAATGTTTGCAGGATCTACTAGTAAACCTTGTTTGCATACTATATGGCCCAATAATATCCCAAACGATGTTCCAAATATGCATTTCTTTATGTTCAGTGATATCTGGCACAACCTGCATCTTTCTAACATCATCTGTAAGACTTCTACATGGTATTTCAACAAACTATAGGCTACCTACTCATCCAGGTATACCTTGAGAAACTAGTGTATGAATTCCTTAAATGCGACGAAGACTACTCTGGAAAATATTGCTGGTGCATTCTTCAGTCCAAACAGAATGACTATGTACTGGCACGATCCCCATTCCATAGAGAATGCGGTCTTGTATCTGTCTTTCTGTGCTATCTTGATCTAGTGGTAGCCTGAGAATCCATCAGCAAATGAGTAAGATTCATGTCCTCCTACATTCTCTAACACTTCATCCGTGAAAGGTATAGGGAACGGGTCATGTAGGCATGCATCGTTCAACTTCCTCAAGTCAACGCATATCCTTGTCCCTCCTTGTTTTTTGTCCTGCACTACCATCGAGCTTATCCATTCTGATTCTTCGACTAGTTCTATGATTCTGGCTTCGAGCATCTTGTCGATCTCAACTTTGAATTTCTTCTTATATACTGGGTTCAATCTGTATGGTCACTGTCTGATCGGTCTCGCTTTAGGTATGAGTGGTTCCTCATTTCTCCTAACTCTCCTACTATACCCTTCATCTCTGTAAATGTTGTGGGAAACAGGTTGTTGTATTCGTGCAATAACTCTGTTATGCTTTCCACTGTTTTCTCATACCAATAATCTCTAATGCTTGCCATTTTGGGGTTCTCAACTGTCCCAATGTTAACTTTCTTTACCTTGATCGGCGCGGAAATAACTTCTGATTCTATTGGTGGACCCTCTAGTTCTCTTTCGCCTTCTGCTTCTTCAATATGAATATCGCGCGGCTCGTCTTCATTTGGTGCTTCCTCTTGCACATGGTAACATGACAACAGTTCCTTGACTGTCTATTACAGTTCCTTTGTTGTTCCTCTATTATGTGCTCGACTTCCAGTTCCTTGATGAATATCACACCTCTTATCTGTTTCAGAGCTACATCTATGTTGGGGTTCTCATGTTCGAATGAGAAAGTGACTGTAACATTCTGTTGTAATCTCGTCCAGGTCGCAGTTCCTCTGTGCAGTTCCTAGTCTGTGTACCAATTCACTGGTATGCCCTCTAGAGTGTGTAGGAAATGATGAGGCCATTCCTCTGGGGGTGTCAATTTCCACAACATTCTGCACTTCTCCAAGTGTTTCGGTCGTGCCCCCTGTCCATCATACCTCTGTTTCTTGTTGTATTTCTATTATGCACCTAACCTTATGCGCAGTAACCGATTACATTGGTACCAATATGTTATTTTCTCCTTGTGAGCTCCCCACCATCTTGTAGGTGTGGACTTGAGTGCTATATCAAGTGATAGCAATCTATAATTCTCCAAGACTTCGTATTCATACTGTGCCAAGAAGATTTCCAAGTCATTTACTTTGTGGAAACTAGGTGGTTCCCTTATCTCTGTGTCGACCCATCTTACTGCGCGGTCTATTCATGCATATATTCTCATGGAAACTTCGTGTAGCCTTTGTTGCTAGTTTTCTAGACTGGTGTCCGAGTCTGTTGCACAAGAAGTAATACTCTGCCAACTAAGTATCCCATTCATTGCATGCAGTTGTTATGTACAACTGGCTAATTTCCTCTAGGTCTAAGCAAGTAGGTTCTACAAACCTTTTCCCTTCTGAGGGGTCTAATGGCGCAATGACCCTGTATTCTCTTGACTCGAATTTCATCTTTCTTGTCTTTAGATTGATTATGGCCTTGTTGTCAAATGCCCAATCTAAACAAAGCAATGCTAGATATGGTGTTGTGCCGTCCTCTATTTCAATCACTTCGAAATATTCTTTAGTGCGTACTCCATCTAGGTTTACTCTTACTCCTTTCAATATACCGATTGGTAAGAATCTGTGTTGGTTTGCTAATTTCAATTGAATAGGTGAGTATCCTAATGTAGGCTCTCCCATGCATTGCCATGTCATTTTTGGTAATAGGTTTACTTCAGATCCTAGATCCAGTATGATATCTCCCATGTTGAAATCTTTGATATTGGCATTCAATCTGAACTCCCTACTCATTCTTCTCCTTGTATGGAGGTGAGTGAATGTCTTCTGTTCTAGGTTTCCTTCCATCTCGATGCTACATTTTTATAATTTGTTTTGAAATATTTTCACATATGATGGATCATTTAATACTTTTGCACATGATTACAAAAAGCCTTTGATTGTAATTACTTGTCCCATGGGATAGCATTTTGTTGGTATGATCCAATAATGGAGGCATCTCATACTATGGTGGTCCCTTGTTTTGCTACGCAGTTGAAGTCGACGCCATGTCTTCTTTCTAAAATTCTTGTCTTGCTTGCTTAGATAATTCCTTCTCCTTCTGCGCGTTGAATTGTTTCCTTGGTTCAGTGTTCTTCTTCAACCACTAGTTTTGTGCTGGCTCTTGTTGGACTACATCATTTCCTGTTTTCCCTCATCCATGGGTAACTATGTTGATGTTCTGTCCTTCATCCCTTGCTTCAGCTGAAATCCACTGAACATTCTGGTTGTTCTGTTTCCTCTTTTCCTGGATCTTTACTAATAGTGTTGGACATTATTCTGTGTCGTGATTTGATGCGCGACAATACATACAAGTCACTGGTGGAAGCGAACATTCACTTTCACAATGTCTTGGTTGTTGACAATTGTGACATACCACTAGTCCTCTACCTCTTCCAAAACCTCCTCTTTCTCTTCCTCCACCTCTGTAACCTACTCGATCTCCTCTCGGCGTGTTATACTGAGGCGCTTGATTATATTGCACGATATTGTACTAAGGCTAGGCTGTGTTGTACTGCGGTTGCACATTATTATATGGTTGCTGCACAATGTTGTATGGAGATGGAACTTGATTAAAATGTGGTGCGGCTTGCCTAGTCATCATTTATTCCTGCACTCTATATGCGTCTGATGTCCTTTCTCGCATCAAATCCATAGTTCTACAATCTTTGTCGTCGTGGCCTACTGACTTGCAAAAGTTGTAATATGAACTCTTTGGGGCTGTCTGGTATTTATGCATCATCGTGCAGTGATAAGGATCATGACCCGGTTTCTTGCAGATTTTGTACCATAATCCTCCTGTTGGTAATGGATTTGGCATTCCTGCTGTCATATACTGCACGAATGTTGGACATTCATTCTTGTGGTGTCCTTCTGTCCTGCATGTAGTGCACCAAACGACTTCTCATTTTTCCTTGCTCTTATTTTGGTTTAGCTGAAACGTTAAGTTTTTCAGATCCTCCTTCAATTCTTCGATAGCTGGGTCCATCTACTGATACTGGTTTTATTCCAGTTGTAGGGCTACCTACAGAGCCTATGACCGCGTTTGAAACTTCTGTTGTTGCAACAGATATTTTAATTGTGGTAGCAGTGAGTTGACAAACAGGTGCCGATGCTGCAAATTAGTCATGAGATATTTTAACTTTCCCTTCAGTCGCTTGAATATCTGATCAATATCCCATACAGACTCTCCCGGTTTCTGTCTAATTTTTATCATCTCATTCATGTACCGATCCTTTGAACTTGACTTCTGGATCTCATTAATCAATAACTTCTTAATTTTTGTCAGTGTCCTTATTGTCCCAGGTGCACTGTTTGCATCTAGACTCATGTACCAGTCTAATGTGTAGTCTCTAGGTGTAATAGATAACTGCGCAATTTTAGTATCTTCATCAGTGATATGTTTTTCTTCCCAGATATTTGCACAAATGAAGAAGTGTTTCTCAGGGTATTCTGCTACTTCTCCTTGAAATTTTGGTAACCTGATGGTGGGATCGTGTCCTGCCATTCTGAATGATGAACTACTACCTCCACGCAGTGTAGATATTTGACTAGTGCTACCTGAACTGGATCCTCCAGTTGTTGTTCCTTGTGTGGATGTACTTCCCATTGTCTGACTATTTCTGAACTTCAGTTGTTTAAATGGTGGTATTCTCTTTGGTGTATTAGTCACACATGGGTTTATGGGTTCCACACTAACATTAATATGGATAGGATTACTACCTTCTCTTCCCACTCTTGGACCTCTCATTTTCCTCTCATATGTTGCGCACAGTATTTCCTCAATTTTCTCCACAGCCCAAAGATCCTCTACCTCTTCCTTGTCACTCGCCAAGACTTCCCTCGCGGTTACAAATCTCTTCTTGGTATTCACCTTGTATTGGTAGGGTACTCCGCTACGCATCTTTCCAGCTGTCACCATGATCCACTTGATCTGGTCATCGTCCATCATGATTGGGTCCAATGGTTCCTTCTTCTTTCCCTTATCCTTTTCTCCTTCCATTTCTCCTTTCTTTGTCAGTGCTTCCCCCCTTCTCCCATGCATGTAGGGAAGTTTAGTTGCCTGACTCCATGGTCATGACACCTTTATTATATAGAAGTATCTTAATAGAAGTATACAATGATCGAATGTACCTTCCTCGAGGTACGCATAGGAAATCTTGATCCACCGTGTTATATGAATTCGCTGTGTCGACTGCAAACTCTGTTATAAAACCTGCCACAATATTGTCAAGCCAAAAATCTACTGCATAGGTGAATTTGTTGTTCACCTGCTATAACTACTCAATATGTACTGGGTTCCACTCTAACTATTGGATCCGGTTCATTGCGTAGTTATCCTTCAACCTTAGTATCCACTCCTGCAATAGATGTGGAAAATCACAGAAAAAAACTTCATTCAAATCAGTAAACATGTATTTCTCAAGATATTTGTGGGGTGTTATTCTAGAGTTTATGTTATCTTTCTGTGCAAAATCTAGCTCTTTGGTTCTTAGCCAAGTTTCGATCTTTGCTTTTGTGGGATTCCACGGTCTCAACATCCCCTTCTAATGGCTCATTGTTTTCTTCTTTTCTTCACTCTTCTCTTGCTCAACCTATCTCATCTACTTAATCCTCTCCTGTTCCTAGTAACGACAATGAAACCATTTTTTGGTTACTATTCTCCCATTCTGTCTGAGTTTATTGACCCAGGGTTCATGTCTGATCAGGTTTCCAACAAAGCCTCTGAAACTATTGACCCTCCTAGTAAACCAGAAGGAAACACAACGCACGTAGTGAACTGCACAGTCTCACTCGAGATATCTTTAATGGGTGGCTATAATACTCAGGTGTTTACAGCCTAGGATTGAGTGCAAGATATGAGAACTATATATTGAACCACTAGTATAACTTGTAAACACAGTATACCATCATTTGCGAATACACAAGAAATGTAGCAACTCATTCATTAAAGATAACAATAACTACTGAAAGACAATAAAGATATGCATTCAATCACACAACACATATGTTACCGTGGTTCACCCCTTCTTGGGATACACCCACAAAGATTTGGCTCTTGGCTCTTTTATTATAGTATTTCCACATCTACAGTGCCACATGCATTACAATTATTCCCCATTGGGCAAGATCTATATCAGACAGACTAGATCGCACTAGGCTCCTCAGCCTACGATCTAACCCTCAAGATCTACCCTCCTTCATCCTCTCTAGCTCAACAACTTACCAAAATAGATCATACAACAAAATATTATATATCGGTTCTCTACAACAACTCTTTCTACAATAAAAAATTATCTATATAAAATCCAAACCCCTTATGATACCTAAGTATCTATATTTATACATTTCTGGCTCTTCATCCATTACAATACATTACCAAAACCCTAACCCTACCGTCTTTAGGTCTTCCATGCATGCGTGCGTGCTGTTCTTCTTTCCAGCTGTCTCTTTCCTCGTGCATGCTTTCTTTCCCAAAATATTCTTTCTTTCCACTTGGGTCTGCTTCCAACAGACCTTCCCATGCTATGTGTGCAAGAGAAACACATGATTTTAGAGAGAAGAGAGGAGAGTCTAAGAGAGAGTAGCAGGACTCATGGGAGAGTCTATAACTTGACCTGAGTGGAGAAGGCTGTGAGCTTGATATAAATAAAAAAGTATCTGAAAAAAATCATTGAGGCCTGATCTATGTGGGTATGGAGAATCTCTACCAAGAGCAGTGTTAGCGAGAGTGCCCCTAACAAATTGCTGAGAACTATAGAGAGAGGTTCCCTAGTGGTATCGTGGCTTAGCACGGGAGTGGCGAGAGTGCTAAGAGTGAATGTATATGATCATACGGTTGGGTGGAAAGGAGAATAACCGCAATAAGTCAGACGACCATCAATCGTAATAGATCATTATTTTCATACCCTATGTAATTGAACTGTAATTTATGGCTGAATTCCTGTGATTTTTATCTGGGATGTGTATGCTTGCTTGATGATTATATTGACTTTTATCTTGCAAGTTTGTGTATTTAAGCAATTAAGGAAATTATATGGGTATGGGCATGTGTTGTACACATGAATTCTTGAGCCTCATGTATTGGCTTGAGTTAAAGGAATGAAAATGTGATTTTTCTGACTGTATGCACAATTACATTTATACATGTCTATACTTTTGGTTTTATTCGGTTCCCTAGAAAAGGGAGACAGAGTCATATGAAATAAATGACGCCCCCTGAATGGAATGAAACAAAGTAGAAGACAAAGAAGGTCAGTTAAAACCTGGAGAAGGGATCGGGTACAATCCCTAAGCCATGAATTCGAATTCAGGTTGTTAATCAAAGGTCAACTATGGAAGAATCCTCAAAAAATGTCTAAGTCTCAAGTTCAGACTGTTACCTTGTGGATATTCCATGTTTTGAGACAGGAAAAATAAAATCCATTGATTTGGCACCACAAATAGATCTTGGCCCTTCATTGGAGGCTATAGTTTCAGAATGAATGATTGTGGGGGTTCTAGAGGACTCCAATGGTGGAACTCCAAAAGGAGATCTATATTGTAGATCGAGATAGATATCTATTTTTTGTTGGTAAGTGGCGATACTTTATCTCAACTATCGATCTGGTGCAGTAATAGAACCTAGCCCTTCGTTGGAGTAGGATATGATGACTATAGAGGATGAACTCCAAATCAACAGGGACCATTGATCTATCATAAGGTTGAGGGATGAATCTATACTGTTGAGGTTGAGTGAAAGGAAAATGGTTCCAAACCCTCGTTCCATGCCTTACCCTTTAAGCACAAAGAGAGAGGAGGTGATTTTAGTGTGATGTATCATACCTACATGGAAGCCAACGTGTCTGGAGGAAGACAAGTGTCGATACTTGGTTTGTCAAGAGGGAATGATCCTTGGGTCATCACCTTAACTCCTAGCCATCATATTTATAGGTTGGGAGATCTGGACCATTGATCCTGGGTACATATTCATCAGGAGTGGATGATTGGTGAAGTTGGGGTGTAGACTCCAAATTGCTGAAAAAAATAATGGTGATGATGTGGCGCAATGAGAGCCATTGATCGACATAGAGGGTGGAATTAAGATCCACTGTAGGATTCCAAATATCTTGAGATGAGATAGGGACCAATGGATCCATCGGGAGGAGCCCATAGAGATATAGACTATTGTTTCTAGATATACCATCATCATAGGTAAACAATAGTAAATTTGAGTGTATACCTAAAGGTGTCGACGATAAAGGCCTAAGGACAACCAAAGGCCAACAATTGGCTCGAGGAGTTGAACCTTGGCTGTTGGATTGCAGATAATTCTACCCAAAGGTGAGAAGGATGGATGAGATGTCATGAGTGATGTGGCATGCCAACATGGTAGACAACATGTACTAGGGTGACAAGTGTCATCCGTTAAGAGGTCGAGAGTCATTGGAGTATGGTCTAGGAGTAGGAACAAAGGAAATGGTGGCGATGAAAAAGTGTGGCAACTTGATGATAATCGTTGATCCATCGGGAGGAGCCTCGATGAGATATGTATTGTTGATCTATCAGAACCTACCATCGGATAGAATTGAGCTGACGATGAGAATTCAGTATTTGGTGATAACTGTTGATTTATCAAGAAACAACCTTGGAGATAATCTGGACCATTGATGTCGGTCACAGTATCGTCAGGGCATAGGAAATCAAAGATCCAAGTGTTGGATTTAACTGAGGACTTCCGATGAAAAAAAGGACAGGTGGCAACACCTGGTAGGTAATCCATGGTAACACTATGATGACATGTATTTACATGTCAGTCTATGTGTCATGATACAGTTGGGTCCACACGTCAAGTGGTGGTTATGCCACATGTCAAGGTAAATCAGAGCTTCGAGGTAGAGTTCCATGGTGAAAGTGAGTGCCACATGTCATGCCACATCACCAATATGTGTATCACCATGTTCATATGGTGACGAGTTGTGGTAGTGTGTCATGACAACAAAATAGCTAACTTGACGTGGGTATTGACATATGCCACTTTATTAGTGGTGAGTGAAATGGGAATGATCTTGGTGGGAATGAAAATATTTAAGCAATCTATACCATTATATCTGTAAGTGGTTAGATCCCAATCATTCATCAAAGAATATTGATGAAGGACTAGAGAGAGGTGTGGAGAGGAGATTCAACGACGGGGTAGTCCAAGGAGGAATGCTATTCGTCGATCATGTGAAGGTGAGATCTGGACCATCGGATCCAGGTGTATCATTGTAGGGACTGGAAGGGATGGTGAGGTCAAGTGATGGATAATAATTTCGATGAAAATATCGACAGTGGAAAGAGGAACAAAAAATATTGATCAGTGAGAGGAGTGGAACAGTGACAACGATTGATGTGTTGTGGACCCCACATGGTCTTCTATGAAGGTATCATTAGGTGAGTGTTAACCTCTGTGCTATTTGAAGTTTCCAACACAAACAATATCGTTGGATGCTCGGCCTGAGGATCATCAGATCTATGAGGGGACTGCTTAATGGATCATCGCCAGAACATTTGGATCAGGGTGTTAATACTCCACGAGAATAAAATCCCCAACAATGACAACGAGTGGTTCCATGGTGATCCGAAAAGACATTTTACACGATTATGGTTGAGTTATTAATCATGTGTTGATGAACCAATCACTGCAGGGATGATTTTAGGGGCTAAGTTTCGTTGATGGGCTAATTTTCCATGGTTTTTCCAAAAACGAGATTCGCTATTTTAAAAATGATTCGCCCAAATTCTATAGGATAAAATTATTTTACCTTAAAAATCGCCGAAATTTTATAAAAACTATACAAAATACTTAGAAATTTGAATATTTTTAAAAACATATCGCCAAACATTTATAGTTGACATATGAAGGGTTAGTAATATTTGCCAAGGTTTCTACATTTTAAAATAAATTTCCATCCTTAAAATCATCCCTGCCAATTAGGAAGCTTAATGAAAGAGGAAGAAGTTGTAGAAGAAATATAACAACCATATGAACATGTACAAAACTGAAATAAAGCATAAAAAAACAACAAACCATAACACCAATGTAACCTTTCTGAGCCCCATCAAGCTCCTGGATCCGATTTTGGATCACACCTCCCCACTAAAGGACCTTTTGGTCCCCAAAAGGTTACTGACCAGACAACAAACTCAGGATAGGCCACCCGACTTGCCCTTTGTCTCTGAACTCTGTCCCGCGCACCTGTCTCATCAAGATCAACTGAAACACAATCATGACAACTGACAACCTATTGTTAGCCATTTGAACCCTGTCACATTTTACTGAAGCCACTATCATCCATGTAGACAACATTACTAATGATAGCATCAAAAACATGAATGAAAATGAGCTGATATACTTGTAATATTTGCATGACATGATCTTATCTTGAAGCAAACTATGATTGATTTTCTATTCAAAAATCATTTCCTGTTCTTGCTTAAGATCGATTACTTGATTTGAAACAATTATTGGTTTGTTTCTTTCTTGAACTGCCTTCTTTAATTCTTTCATTGTTTGAAGAGTTTTAGTTGCCTTTACATGATGATCATGGACCACATAATCTTGACCTACTTTGGTTAACTGATATTGATTCTTTGTCCTGTAGAAGATTTCTTTACGATCATATAAGTATGGACTACCGAAGACCTTTCCACATTCACTTAGTGGCACTACATCACATGTTACCTCGTCCACATACTTAGATGAAATAACAAATTTTAATGTGCACTGTTTGGTTATGTGCATTTGATGATGGTTGCTTATCCATTTAAGTGTAAGGATTATGATGTACTTGTGTTTTTAATCCCAATTGCTTAACCAATTCTTTAGAAATTAGGTTAGATTGAGATCCACTATCGATTAATGTATCAAAATTAGTGTGTCTCATGATGAACCTTATATGAAACAAGTTACTTCTACAATAAATTCCTTCACCAATTTTACCTGTCATACCAACCAATGAGACCTTTGATCCATCACCTCAATCTGATCCCAAGTCTTTCGGTCGTGTTGTCGCTGCAACATTTTTCCTCCCTTTCTTTTCCTTGAACCACTTTGGCCTCTTCTCGGGATGCAATTTCCAACATCGGTCCTCATCATGCCTCTCTTTCTTGAAATGATTGCAAGAGGTCCTCTCTTCCTTTCTTGTCACTGCATTTTCCTTTTTTCCATTCCACTTCCTCTTGTCCTCTTTCCTTGAAGACGATTCCCCTGATACACCAACACTTGTTTTCCTTGCTTCAATGTATGTCGCTTGAACATAAACCTCATCAAGATTAGTTTGTCCAAACATGAATACAATGTTTCTAATATGTGCAGGTAAACCTCCTATATACTTCATAAGAGTTTCTTGGCTATGTAAAGGGACATCTAACATCAATGCCATTTTTCAAAAGCCATATGTATACTCTTGCACTGTTTTTCATTTTCTTAGTTTTAAATATTGCCATTCAATTAACACTTTCTCTTTATATCCCAAAGGATAGAATTGCTTCTTAAGTGTAGAAATGAAACTTTGCCATGATGGAAATAGATTACCCACTTGTTGCGTTCCATTTTGCAACTTGCTTTGCCACCATATGAGTGTTGTGCCTGCAAGTCTCAATGATGCCAACTTTATTTGTGTGGCCTCTTCCTTGATATGTTGCACACTGCAATAGACCTCCATCTGTCTGACCCAATTGTCAAGTCTCTCTGTATTAATTTCAACATCATATATGGGTAATCTAAATTTAACATCAAGTTTTAATAATGGCATTTCATTCTTATGTTTATGAACATGTTTCTTTGCATTGGATTTAGAACTTGAACTTGAAGAAGAAGGATAAGGAGGTGATGATGGAGGTGAAGGAGGAATCTAAGGAGGATCCTCTCCTTCTTCACTTTTTACCTTCGAAGATTCACCCAGATTTGGTCTCTTTCATTCCAAGTAATCCTCGTACAAAACCTTCATCATCTCTGACATAGAAAATAATTTTTTTCAAAACTATTTCTCATCCTGAGAATGTCCCTCTTCCGATGCCATCTTCTCGCTTTGAGAATTTCTCTTTCTCAATCCAATCAATGGATTCTCTTAAAAAATATCGCCTTCACCATGATGTATCTTTTCCCTGATTAAAATGCAAAACTCAAATCCAAATGTCAACCTCGCTCTGATACCACTTGATCCGAAAAGATCTTTTACACGACTATGGTTGAGTTATTAAGCATGTGTTGATTAACCAATTAGGAAGCTTAATGAAAGAGGAAGAAGTTATATAAGAAATATAGCAGCCATATGAACATGTATAGAACTGAAATGAAGCATAAAACAACAACAAACCACAACACCAATGTGATAATGGAGTTTGGCAATCTCGCCTACATCTCCGGGCGTTTGTCTTAGTGGGTGAGGCTCTCTTATTTCTGTTCAAAGCTTAATAAGTACATCACATCAATGAAAAACGATTACAAAACTGATATGGTATTGTTCTCCCAGATCTTAAGAACCCAATCGAAGAAACGACACTGAAAATGGATGACCGAAGCTCCCAGAAATGGCCCACAAAGGTGCGCTCCTCAACAACTTCCCTGCATAAAAATGGCTTTGGCTTGGCTTTCCTTCAGCATAACTCTGCTCTGAATATCCTCCCCTGGCCTCAATAAGGCCTGGTTTATATATATCTAAAGTTGGTAACCATATCCCAACTTCCCCCCAAGATTTGGCCTAAAAAAGGGCCCAATATCCCCCAATATTGGCCAAAAATCTTCAATAACAGGCCAAAATTCATTGAAAATCACTCATCTATAGTGCAAAAACCCACTTTTTTCCAAAAATATGGGCTAAGACCCTTTTCTTGAGCTTTCCCCACCTAAATATGGTCATATGTCTCTGATATGGCTAAGCGCTAGCCCTTAAGGGCTGCTTTCTAGCCCATATCCCGTAATACTAGGTCACATGGCATATTTTCATAAGAGCGTGCCCCATAAATGTGCCTACAACCAGGTCACAGCTCCCGAATATATGGAGTAGCCCGAGTTTAAAGAATAAAACCCACCGATGGTTGAATTATGGTGCCCATGCCTTTTAAAATGTGGTTATAGGTATATAATGGTAAGTCTGTGGGCTGGGGCTTAGCCCCAACCCTCTTCCGCCTCCGATTTGACATATAAAACACTTTATATAATATATTGTGAATTTGTATAAAAAAGTCCCAACTTGGTGCATTGGCATCCAAACTTTCCCTAAGTCATTTCCTCTACCAACAGGTCATGGGGTCGAATCCCATGAGCTCCAAATTTGTTTATTCAATCGTCAAATGATAGGATGCCATGTGGCACCATTTAATTTGCTGAGAATGTGCCACTTGTCAAAACAGGATTGGACCACTATTATCTGTCCAGTCAACATGCTTTCCCATTCAACAAATGGCCACATCATCACACCTATGATGTGTCATCGTACAAGTGTGCCACGTGTCACCCTCTAAGTGGTGACACGTGTCACCTCCCGGTCGGTCCACCTGTGTCTACCATGTCAACAGTCCACTGTGCCCCTGTCACATCAAAAGTACAACTAGCTACCACCTCTGTGCCAATTGTTCTACTACGTAAGTTGTACGGTCTTACAGATTGTACAGTCAGTTTCCACGTGGCACTGTATGGACTGTACAATCAACATTTGTTTTGCATATTTGACAAAACAAACATAATGCGATATTAGGAGCATACAATGTCCGTTTGATCCTGTTCAAGTTGAGTTGGGTTTGTATCAATGAGGCCTATGCACACATCTGTTTTGAATCCATTCTGAGAACTTTGATTTTTAGGCTTTTCTGAGCCCCATCAAGCTCCTATATCTGATTCTGGATCACATGGAGTCATAACCATGGCTTGGTGAGCTAGGTGGTGGGAACCACATTGGTGTGACTTCAGTGCTACATTGGATGAAACAAGGATTAAGCGATCACATGGCAGTGAGGTGGCCTTTGGTCAATAAAGGCCAATAACTTTGGGAAGCCATAACTTTCGATCTAGAGCTCAATTTTGGACAAAATCATAGTCCTTGGAAAGCTCTTGATGAGAAGAAGATGATGGTGCCATCATAAAGGGACTCTGAGATGTTCAGGGAGAAGCAAAACTTTAATACCCCATCCATTAAATGCTACTTAGGGGGTTGGGTGTCTTACAAGTTTAACAATCACTGACTTGGTCAACTTTGACATAGTCAATCTTCATCAAAAGATCAATGGAGGTTTGTGTTTTAAACTATTTCGTTGTAGGTGCAACAATTATAAAATATTTTTATGCTAATAGTTCGTTGCATGATTTACTAGTATTTTTTCTATGTGCTACTTGCCTTAAATCCAATTCTTGATTTACATAGCTCAAATTTTGTACTTTGAAGGTTACAAATTTTCAATATTATTTTGTATATTTTTTAAATACCCAGATTATATCCATAACCCTTAGACCCTCTTTAATTTGGGGACACAAATGTTTCCCTAGGAAATAAGTATGAACATGTTTACTCAATTCCATTTAATTACGATGCAATTTGTCTTGGTCTAGTTCTCTCTTATTGTTTGATTTTATTACTTGCTTATTGTCAAGCTTTGGAACTTATGTGGTAAAAATGTATGGTTTTGATTTGTTGATTAATTGTTGATTACTGTTATAAACCTTTAATAAATCTATTCCTAAAATGGATTAATTATCTACTACATATGGGGTCGATATAATTCGATGACATTTTTACCATAAGAATATATTTGTATATTAATGTACTTATATTGCTTCAATGGATTTTGTATTAAGGCATGCATTGGAGGCATAGGTCGGTACTGATGGGAAATGTTACTTCCATTGCAATCAATGC
Source organism: Picea engelmannii (assembly GCA_009831015.1). Taxonomy (NCBI): domain Eukaryota; kingdom Viridiplantae; phylum Streptophyta; class Pinopsida; order Pinales; family Pinaceae; genus Picea; species Picea engelmannii. The sequence goes on from ML776581.1 coordinate 6,324,703, forward strand.
AAGGGCTTGAAAATAAGAATACTTGTAAGGAAAACAATTGAAATACATTGTTTTACATATGGACATTGTGAAGGGGGGCATGCATTTCATCCCATGGCAAGTTAGCCATTATATGTCTTTGTATTGATTGTATTTATAAAATTTTCTTTTGTTTTAATATTTGTTATATACTCTAATGTTATTGATTGTTTATAATTGTAAAGATAAACCCTCCTAGGTGTATTTCACTGGATAAGTATCTGCCAAATAGTAGTAGAAATATTATGGTACAAGATGTGGAAGATGGTATGGATATTGGAGATCAATTCAATCATATGGAAGAAGATGACACCAATAATATTGTTGAGTCGGATGATGGGACAAATAGATTGATCCAGGACATGCTTTCTCCTATCAACGAGGAAAAAGATGATGATATTTATGATGTACCTCATCTTGAGAAGGTATAACAACCCCTTTATGAAGGCTCAAGAAAAAAATATTCTCTTTTCTATAATGTTCTTGGTGAACTTGAAGGTATTGAATGGTTTTTCAAACACTTATCTCACATAGATCCTAAGGTATGTAATATAATTCGTCACATATTATATGTAAAGGTCAATTTTATTTTTCTCTATTTTTATTGTCAATTAAAATTGTAAATTACAATTTTTTTTATTACTATTATTTACATTAACTAGCTATTTTTTATGCTGTAGATTGTTAGGTGAAATTTTCTTACCACTGTCAAATAATTTACCTGACACATACTGAGATATGTGTGCCATTATGAAAGATATGGGAATAGAGTATCAGGCTATTGTTGCATGTATAAATGATCATATTATATATTATGAACAATATACATTGGAAATGAAATGACCACAATGTCAAATCAACAGATATCGAATCGATCAAGTAACAAAAAAGGTTCCTCACAAGGTTCTTCGTCACATTCCGATAATTCCACGTTTGCAGTGATTGTTCAGGTGCCAATGCATTGCATAGTTTATGGATTACCATGCATGGAACATAAGTGAAGATGGTTTTATTCAAATTCTTGTAGATGGTTCTGCATTTAGGAACATTGACTAAAGATAGACAATTTTTAAAGAAGAACCTGGTACTGTTATGATTTCATTGGAAATTGTCAGTGTCAATCCATTTGGTGAGCAAAGGTATATTTACTTAGTGTGGCATACTTTTGTTATAAACAATAAACTTCCTCCTTGGATGTCAATAAATAGGGAGCACACAATGTTGGCAATGATTGTTCTAGGTATTTGTTTACAAAATTGGTTTGAAAGTTGTATTTCATTTTTCTTATTTGTTGCATATATATATATATATATATATATATATATATATACAAGGTAGTAATTATGTGTACTTTCACCCAATTGGGTAAGTACTAAGTGAAAGAAATGAATGTATATATTGAGTCTCTTGTCGACAATCTACTAAAGTTATGGGATGACATCACTATGTATGGCATCTCTAGACCAACAGGGAAAATAAATTTCAATTCCATGGAATACTTACATGGAAAATTCATGATCCCCCAGGGATAACACATTTTTGTGGTATGTAAGATACTGATGCACTTTAATAGTATATAATTTTATGAAAATATGATGCATGCTTCTTAAATATAAATTCCTTGTTATATAAATAAAACTGACATTAATCCATATCTTGTAGGTCTTCAAACAAAGGGTAAATTTGCATGTCCAATTTGTAGTCCTAGGATGAAATCACGTCATTAAAGAAGTATAGGAAAGGATGTATTTGATGAATATAGACACCTCCTCCCTAAGAACCATAGGTATTGAACTACATAAAAACAACTTTTCAATTTGAAAGAAGAGATTGGAATAAAACCACGAAGAATGACACCTCACCTATGGAAGTTGGAATATAATAGAAACTGTCATGGTAAGCATTTAGTCTATGTGTCATATATATTAATGTTTTATAATTTTAATTTGTATTGAATTATTTTTATTGTATCTAACAATTATTGTTGTAATCTCATTAATTATTTTTCATAAATTTCATCAAGGCATTAATGGGCTTCCACGAGGAATGAAAAGTTACCATGTACAATTCAATATGTTTCCTTACTATGAACACCTACAAATAACTCATTTTTTTGATAAAATGAATATCAAAAAGAACATAACATAAATGTTGGGGAGAATTGTAGATGGAAGGAGTGACAAAGAAAAAATTGTCAAAATTTGTACCGACATTCAAGAAGCCAATCATGCATTGAAAAAAGCGATTTATTCAAATAGTAATGGACACCGAAATAGTCTTCCATGGTTATTTATAAAGCAGGAAAGCAATGTTGTAAAAAGGTCACTTGGAAAATTAAATTTCCCACAGGATTTGCTTCAAACATAAAGAATATCTTAACGAAGAAAGGTGAATTTGGTGGGGTGAAAAGTCATGACTGGCATACCTTCATCAAGGTAATTATTTTGGATGTAGATTTCTATATTGGTAAATATACGATTTTTTAGTATTATAATATGGTTTTATTTTCCTAAAAATTAATGATCCCTTTGCTGTTACAATATTTTCTACCTCTATCTCTCCCTAACAACTTTGAGAACAATGTAAGACAAGTTATATATGATCTTGGAAAATACATGAAGTAAATATTAACGATTTATATGCAAAATCATTGTTTCTCAACTTATCGACATTTGTTTTACTTTCAATGTATATACAATGTTGTTAAAACCTATGATCTGATTTGTTATATCATGTGTAGGTGGTTTCATCAAAATAAATACATAAAGAAGATATAAAATATTGTAGGAGAGAGATTCCTCTACTAATGTGCGAAATGCAAAAGTATCTACCTTCAAAATTTTTCAATGCACAAGAACACTGTCTCATATACCAAGTTGAGGAGATTGAAATGTGTGGACCTGTACACACAAGGTCAATGTGGATGGTGGAGAGTCAATTGAAGTCATTGAAGGCTTTTTTTAGATAGAGAGCATGTTCTGAAGGATCTATGGCGGAGGGATATATGCTATATCAATCGTTGGTGTATATTAGTAAGTATCTTCCTAAATTAGAAACAAAAATCATGAAGGTGCCTCATATTTGAGATCTCAATTCCATTAACAAATTTGAAGGGGAGGTCTTGGTCATGAAAGGTATAATGAGGAAAGTGAAAGGTTATTTTATGGTAGAGATATATAATACTTTGCAGTAATATTTATTTATTTCTATATTGTACTTATTTAAGTTTTATTTAGCTTCCATGATCAATTATTATTTAATATTTATTTTAATTACTAATTTTTATTCCTTTTTTCATATAGTTGTTCAAGAGTGGGATGCACTACATTTGTACATCAAAAACAATCTTGATTGGATGAAGGTATGTATAGATCGATGTATACAATGCAATGGTAGATTATCATGGGAAGGGGTGGCTACTTTGATTAAAGAAGCTCATCGTAATCAAGATACCAAGCTTACTCAGAGGGAAATTGATTTAGCTTATGGTTTAAAAGATAAACATGCAAGCATATTATTCACCCACATCATGTTTTAGTTTTTTTCCAATATATTAATCAATGGGATGTTTTTTTTAATAAAATTTTCCCAAGTCTAAATATGTTTATTCATTGAGAAATATGCATTTTTTTTTACGTGTGGGGCATATTGCAGTTCAAACACCACAAGGATATGTGGTGCAATGGTCGTAAATTTTGCATCAAAAAGTTGGATGACAAGAAGAAAACCTTTGATTATGGGATAACTACAGTGTTTCAGGTCACTAATGTTTCCTCTAGAAGTGACAAACATAAAAAAATATCCAAAAAATGATACTACGGGTATTTGAATGCTATAATCGAGTGTGACTTTGATTCCTTCAAGTTAGTTCTATTTGGGGTCAAATAGTACATGTTACATATGAATGAACATGATCTTGAAATAATTATTATTGAGCATGCCAATAGATTTACCATGGTTAATACAAGGAAATTTGAGTCGGGTACAAAAACTTATGCTCTTCCAAGCCAATGTGAGCAAGTATTTTATTCAGAGGTTCCAAGTAAAGTAAGCTGGTAGTACATTGTCATATATGATTCAAGAGGAAGTCCTATAAATTATAATGTACCAGAAGAAGATGATATTGAAGAAGGAAAATAAGATGCAGATGGGAATGAGGTAGATGTGTTTTTAGATGAAGAAGTTGAAGAATTTGAGCTAGATGTAGATGAAAAATTTGATCTCGATGATGATATTGATGATGATATTATAAAAAATGACACTAATGATGATTTTGATATGGCCAATCCTTTCAACGTCGATTATGAACTAGATGATACATATGTAGAGTTGGATGAAGAAGAATATGATGAATGATATTGCATAAATGTTCAAATGTTGGAGGTATGTGATTATATATTTTATATGATTTATTCTCTTTAAAGTATTTATTTATATGGGTTAATCATCATTTTCATTGTCATCTTCATCATCATTGTAACAATAATAATCATCATCATCATCATCATCATCATTGTCATCATCATCCTCATTGCCATTGTCATGATCAAATTTATATCGTCATCATTGCCATCGTTGTGATCATTTTCCTCATTGTCATCCTCATCATCGTTGTCACCACCAGTAATCAACATTGTTAGCATCCTACTCCTCATCATGATCATCATTTTCATCACATTCGCCATTGTTGTCATTTTCATCGTCATTGTCATCATTGTCATCATCGTCATCGTCGTCATTGTTTTCAAAATAACTAACATTTTCATTGTTGCGGTTATTGTAATCAACATTTTCGGCATCTTAATCCTCCTCCTCCTCATCATATTCATCATATTCAATATTTTAATTGTCATTGTAGTCATCATCATCATCATTTTCATCGTTGTCATGGTCATGATCATGATCACCATCATTTTCATCATCGTGATCATTTTCCTCATTGTTGTCACGACCAATATTTAAAATTATCAGTGTCATACTCCTCCTCATCATCATGGTCATCATTGTCATTGTCATCGCATTCATCATCATTTTCATTGTCATCATCATCGTCGTCGTCATCATCATCGTCATCGACATCGTCATTGTTTTCAACATAACTAACATTGCCATTGTCATGGTCATCGTAATCAACATTTTTGGTGTCCTACTCCTCCTCCTCCTCATCATCATCGTCGTCATCAATATGAATGAAAAATTAGGTCCAAGACATTTTTTTATCATGAGGTGAGTTCTATGTCCTCTTTTTTTCCTCTATGGTGGGATGAGGTTCACCATCATCTCCTAGCTAAGGGTGATCGTTTGATTAAATATGCCCATTCATTGAACCAAGGTGAGTACCTTGACTTTATTTATACCCTCATTACACTGAGGAAGAGGTTATGATTTTCACTATACATATACTTCCATATTTTGTACTAATCTTTGTAAATAGTCTTTTGTAAATATAAGATGTATTTTTCAACCAAAAAAAGTTTAAACAATGAAATCGACTAAAGAAATGGAAATGTTATCCCTACAAAGAGAGGTGATAGTATTTTTGTATTTGGTATGATATGCCCAAATAGTTGGTTCAACTTATTATAGACCCAATATGCATGTGACTAGTAGACAAGAGATTGCTTCCGAATTTGCTATAAAAAATAACATGTTTCATAGTGTATGCACATGAACACAATACAATGAGCTAGTAAATCATATGAGACCGGTATGACTTCTTATGATTTCAATATTGAGATTCTGTTGTGATGAATGAGAACACACAACAACACATGCATTAATAACTATAAAATTAACATCAAATAATCTCCATGAAAATAAACACTAATCAAATATATAATGAAGATATGGGGGAGTCCATTGGATAAAATTTCGTTGTCTTAGACAAAGGTGTGAGAATAGATGAAAAAATGCAGTAGTGGTTGATCAATGGGAAAGGTAGGACCACTACTTCTTGGGTAATCCATATGAAATAGCCTAATTTCCGAATAGAAAGAGAACTTTCACAATCACTAGTGTGTTTTTTTACTAATGAAGTACATGAGAAAATCTAAGTACTTGACTAGAAGGTAGAATGTACATCTAGTAGTGTATATATTTGTGTATGAGTGTATAGTTGAACAACCAAATGTCTAATAAGGGTCAATGAATTGACTGAAAGGAGGAAATGGAAAAGTCACCATAACTTCACCTCAAATCAAAGGAAAAATATATGAAAAAGGTGTAATCTTAGGTGGCACTTTCCGTTCTAAGACATATTTTGTCCTTAACATGTCGTTTTGGGAAAATAAGGGTTTGGTTTGTACAACTCCATTGGTTGATGCAATCCCACCACTAATTATTGTTTATAATGGGTAAAAATAACAAGAAGGAATAAAACATACAAGGAGACAAAAAACAAGGATAAGAAGTCCAAGTTGAAGGGAAAAAGAGGTGGAAAATAAAGATTAACAACTCTAGAAAGAAACCTAAGATGACTAAGAATACATCTTATAAGACCTATTTAAGGAACTAGATATGAGTAAGGAGATGTAAGGTAGATAGAAGAAAATAAATAGATAAATAAAATGCTTTAAAAGAGTATTTTAGATGTAGATCCATTGTATATTATATTACAAAGTCTATAATTTAAAATTACATATAATGGATTAACCAATCTAAAATCTAGCAAACTAAAGGGGAGGAAACCCTTTATTTTCACTTAGTAACACCTAGAAAATGGGTGGAACTAAAGGACATAATTAAATTCATGAAAGAGGGATATAAAAAATTAAAACACACATCAAGAATTTGTTTTCCTTTCATCAATATAACAACAAAGGAAATCCATGAAAAACTTATTGTTTTTAACTTATATTAGTGTTTTGTAGTGTTAGAGGTAATGATTAATATAGGGGTTGAGTGTTATAATGGTTAGGGGTTATAAGTAGTAGGTTTATAGTTATAATTCTTAAAGGTTATAAGGTTTATGGGGTTATACTGGTTATGTGTAATATGGTTTTGGTGTATGGATATATTATGGTTCTTGGTTAGGGGTAATAGGAGACAAGGGTTAGGGGTGGTAGGCTTCAAGGATAAGGTGTTTATAACAATTTAGAAGTTAGGAGTTACATGGATTATGCTGGAACACTGAGAGGGGGGGTGAATCAATATTACCCCTTTTTAACAATTAGCAGTTACTTTTTATCTTTTATTGATTACCACAATAAATCAACAATGAATTGCATGCAAAAGAAATTATATAAATATATTTAACATGAATTACAAGGTTTTATAAAGAATAGTGAAGGACACCAATCCCCTTCTTCAGGGCACCAACCCTAAGAAGCACCAACTCCCTTGTTTTTAGGGCACCAACCCTAGGAAGCACCAAATCCCTCGTTTTTAGGGCACCAACCCTAGGAAGAACTAACTCCCTTATCTTTAGGGCACCAACCCTAGGAAGCTCCAACTCCCTTGTATTTATAATTTTCTTAGTAAGGATACAAATCCTTCCATGCTCCTCTCTTCCACCCTCACTTCATAAGAACCATCTGTTCTTCTTCTTGGAATCTGTTTCTGTTTTGATCTTTTGATCTTGACTTCAAAGACACTTTCTTCTCACCACTCTTTCTATTTTATATACTCTTCCAACTGGTGTGATCTATGAAACATTGTGTCCATTTTTTTGGACCATCACCCCTCTTCATTTTAACATTAACAATAATCACTATTATTATTCAAACATTATTGTTAATTATTTTAACTTAGTGAGAGTGCTTTTCATAAATCGATCACAGGTATGGATCGATTTATTTTTAACTCGATTCTATGTCTCTGTAAATATTGCAAAGGTCGAGTTCTGCAGAGGCGCTTCCTTCAAACCATTTAGATGTGACCTATGCGCAAAACCACAGGTTTATTAATTTAAGCACTACCTCTTCTTTCTCCCTTTTCTTTTTAGCCCCCATATATCCAGTGCTGGGACCGTGTTCTCTGGTACTTCGTCCTTCGGGACTTCAGGCCTTTGCAACCTTTCAAATCTCACAAAGCAGATTTCGCTGAAGTGCATATACGTAATTTCACTAGTATATCAGACATTCCATATTTAATCTTCCATGAATGGATGATCCTTACTTATCTAGAGGCTTCAATCACAATCGACAATTATGAATTAATCAAGAGTTGAGATGAAAAGTTTTCATTCACTTCAGAACTTAGGCTATCCGTGGCTCCTGAATTTAGGAGTAACAATTCCTCCGAAGTGATTACCTACCGAATAAGTCATAAAACGGTGATGACCGCTTGCTGTCGGTTAAGACCTCCACTTACACTATCCTTCCACTATGCTTAATCATCTGTTGAGAATGCTCCCGAAGTAGATCAATGGTTAGCGTCACTTCGTGATTTATTCTTACTATACCTTTCCACTGTACTTGATCAACGACTATGCCTTAATAAAAGGTTGGGTGGATGGTCCTTGTTTACTTCGTGAATTTGGGGTCAGCGCTAGAATTGACTTTCTCCCGATTTGATGGTTGAGAATTCTCTCAAAGTTATCTTATATCAACGGTTGAGAATGACTTCGTCCTTCAATGCTTTGGGTGAATTTACATGTTCTCAACCCGTTTCTGTCGAAGTGGTCAACGTAGAAGTTGACCACTGCTACCTTGGCATGCTTTGAATGGATCAACGGTCGAGGGGTTTTCCAGATCTGACGATTGATGGGAGTTTGTGACTTTGGGGATTTGTCCTTGGTATTTGATTATCCTATCCTTCCACTTTACTTGATTGAATGATCGATATATTGTCTGAAGTGTTCCTCAGATCAGATGACTCATGTCCATTTCGGGACTTCGACCTTTGGGTAATATTACATGTTCTCAACCCATTCTCTCGGAAGTGGTCAGCCCCGAAGTTGACCACTATCCTTCTACTTTCCTTGATCTGACGGTCAGGATATTACCCAAAGTGTTCTTTAGATCAGATGACTTGCGTCTACTTCAGGACACTTTGTGTCATACCCTGTCATTCCACTAAACTTGATCCAATGGTCGGGATACTTCCCAAAGCTCCTACTTCATATCTGACGGTTGAGATTTTAATCCTTCCCAACCTTTGACTTCACCTTGATCTAACGATCCTAGATTGTACCAAAATAAGAATGAATGGCTCATTTGCGTCATCTCTTCTGACCTTTGATTACCGTTATTTCTTCTGATATGTTCATCATTATTTATCCTAAGCTTTTAATAACATTTTCTGCATTCTTTTATGCTCTGATCTTCATTCGTTAAATCTCCTCAGATCTCAATTCCTTGCACTTCGTTACTTCTTCTGTACATGGATTCTCTGCATGCTACCTCTCCTAAGATATAGGTATATTCTTCTGCACTTTGTTCATACCAACTCATCATTATAACATAATAACATCGACTGTTGACATCAATGACAATATGTCCAACAATCTCCCCCTTTGTCATTGAGGGAAACACACTAACTTCATACACAAACTCCCCTCATGATGATGATTTTCTCCTATGAAGTTACTCTCCCACTTTGACATCAATGGCAAAGGGTTTCTCCCCCTATGATTAATCTCTGTCTGTTTGTATGCAATTGACTAGAATATGAACTCGGGTAACTCCCCCTGCAATCATGCTCTACCTGCCATAACTGAATAACTCCCCCTGTCAATCTTCTCTCTCTACTTCTAACTTTTCTTCCCCTTTGTTTCTAAAGGGGTACTTCTTCTTGAAAATATCTCTCCCCCTTTCATCTCTACATGATTCCATGTATACCACTATATACATCATACTATTTCCACTGCGGATGTTGTTGTCCTATTGGAACACTGTGAGACTGAAGCTTATACTTTTCAAATGACCTTTCGACCTATCCATTTCTTCTCATTGATCTCTAGTCGGATGTATCCATATTTATCCAAGATTCTTATTTACTATACACTGCTCTTAAAGTCATCCGATAGACTTTATACTTTGCTTGCCACATGACTTGGCTTGCTGATAGAATGTAATCTATTCAACTAGAATTGATCTAGTTATCCAATCAACTCAAGCACACATCGACCAACCAATACATCTTTTAGATTTTCTATGTCACAACCACTGTCTCTGAAATTTCAGTTTCCAGTCTTTTCATTTTTAGTCTTGTACTCAGTCTATCTTCATCATCACCTCACTACTGCAGAATTTTCCATTCATTCCATTTCTTTCTCACATAGTAAATTCCATTTAGGTTTTGTCCACTTATAACCATTCCGAGACCAATACATAACCTGCACTGTTCCTGGGCAGATGAAGACCTACAATAAACTATGTTAGATCCCACATAGAATTATATCATCAAACTATGATGCTTTCGATGATCCTATTCATTTTTATGTGCTTCAATGCTCATAGGAGCATCAACAAGAATGATTTTTAAGTCTTCCCTAATTTCTCCTTCCCTTCTTTGTTTTTAATTTTTCTTTGAGAAGGAGTTTTAGTGGATCATTAAAATAGGATTGAAAAATTTCTGAGATAATCATCACTCAATTCTTTTGGTTGTGATACTGTTGAAGATTCATCATCATCGTCACTATTATGTGGACCGGAAGCTTCTTTATCCTTGTCTTGAGAATATTCCTTTATTAATTTCCATTTGTTGGGTAATGGATAATCTTCTTGTATGACATTATCATGTTTTGGAATTGTGTCAGTTTTTTCTTTAAGAGTTTTCATGTCTTGAGTTTGATCTACTTTATATGCATATCTTTGATTATTAAATTCCTTATTAGAATTTTTACCCACCAATATCCTATTATTAACTTAATCAATTTCAGGAGCAATATTTTCATCATCTTTCTTGTTTGATACTTCAGATTTTATTTTCCATGTCTTCTTATTCTGTTTGTTAGGGTTTCCTATTTTTAGGTATTTCATTGGTAATCTACATTCTCTGGTTTTATGACCATAATTATTGCATTTTTTACATTCAATATTGAAGTTTTGAAAGGAGAAAATGAGTTATAGTTTCTCTTCTCTGTCATGTACTTATTGTTCTTATATCTTTGGATATTTCTATGATTGTATTGTCCATACGCTTTGCAGTGTACTGCCTTATGTCCAAAATTATTGCAAGAGTAACAATATCCAATAAATAGATGTTTAGGGGTATTCCTTCTGGTGATTGTTTTCTTCCTGTCATTTTTTACTTTAGTAGGGAATGTTGATTTCTGTTTATGTGGAACAATGTTCAATGGTATGATATTTGCCTGATTATCTTCTCTTCTTAAGGAGCCCTTTATAGCATCTGCATAACTAATTGGTCTTTTGACAGATCCTTGTGATGTATAAGTTGAGTCTTGGGTGTATCCCAAACTCGTCTTGTTGTTTGGTGATCTTTGACTATTGAGAATTTCATCCAATATCTTTGAACTATTTCCAAATTTTGATCTCTTCTTTTCTTTCTCAAGTTCACTTTTTAGCAGCTTAATCTCAACTTCTAATTTTTCACATGCTTGTTTTTTATCACTATGTTGTTTTAAAATGACTTCTTCAATTTTATTAGCTTCGAGGAGCTGAGATTTTAAATAATTGAGGATCTCCTCTGATTCTTTGATAGTTCTTAATGCATCTATTTCTTTTGCTTGATGTGATTCTTCAAATTCTTGAAGTTGTGCCCTAAGTAGATTGGTCTTCCTTTTATACTTTCTTAGTTCATCCAGAGCACTAATAAGTTCTTCTTCTAGGTTCACTTCTCCTTCAAATTCAAAATTTTCTTCATCACCTACATCATTATTTTGAGTGTTCATTCCCATAAATAGAAGCTCTGAATCTTCATCTTCACTTATGTATGAAGAGTTTATGTCTTATTTAGAGTAGAAGTTTTTATTTTTCTTATAAAATTTCTTCTTGTATTGGTTTTTCTGGTTGTGAACTTCTTCATCATTTTCCTCCTGCTTGGGATAGGGACATTTGTTAGCAAAGTGTCAAATTATGGCATAGTTGAAACATTTGAAAGGTAACTTTCCTTTATATTTTCCAAATATTTTATGGAGTTTCTTTATAAAGTTGGCCTCTTCTACATCTGATATATCTGATAACTCATCATTGGTATTTTTCTCCTACCTCATATTTGTTTTAGATGCTTTAAAGGTTGTTTCATATTTTTCTGATTTATCATTCCCTGTTCTCATTTCACATGCTGTAAAAATTCCACGAAGCTGATCAACTGTGAGTGTGTTTAGATCAGATCTATCTTCAATTGTAGAAATCTTTACATCATATCTCATAGGTAATGACCTTAGTATTTTTTGCACAATAGGTTTATCTGTAATTTCTTCTCCTGTCGCTCTGATTGAATTAACCACTTCATCTACTCTATGAAGGTACTCAACAATATTTTTCTTCTTCTTTCATTTGTAGATGTTCAAACTGAGTTCTATAGGTCTGTAGTTTGGCTTCCTTGAATTTATTATCTCCTTCATATACAACCTCCAACTTGTCCCATATTTCTTTGGATTATTTACAATGCATAACCTTCACACAGATATAATTTGTCAACCCTCCTAGAATTGCATTAAATTCTCTTGAGTTGTTATTGCATATTTTCTTTCCTGCAATATCTTTGGGTGGAGTAGTTGGTGCAGTGTAACCATCTACAACATATTTCCAGATATCAAAATCAAGAGCCAACATGAATTTTTTCATTCTTATTTTCCATAGAGCATAGCCTCCTCCATTGTGTAAATTCTAACCTTGTACAATGTCTATTGTAAACA
>ML776581.1:6337533-6361996 GCA_009831015.1 Picea engelmannii
GGAAACCCAAACCGGGAAAACCAACATATATTATATTCATTCATTGTGTTACATTGTTTACAATACAATATACATATAGGAGCCAACGGAATCCAAAACCCTAACCCAATGACCTGGATTAGTCCAAAACCCTAATTCCTTAATCGAAAATAGAAAAACCATCGGCAAAAACCATGTGCCGAAAAAACCACCTAAATACATGACACATTTCCCGAGGTAGGTGTCATGTTTTTCGAGGTAGGTGACACTACTGCTCATGCAAAGAATATAACACATACCCAACACATTGAACAATGGTGCTTTGTTGTTAGACATTCCCTCTTGTTGATCCATCTTCAAGATCTACCTTCCAGTTGTTAGATTGTGCTGAAGGCACCCGCTCTGATACCAATTGTTGGAATACTGAGAAGGGGGGGGTGAATCAATATTACCCCTTTTTAACAATTAGCAGTTACTTTTTATATTTTATTGATTACCACAATAAATCAACAATGAATTGTATGAAAAATCAATTATATAAATATATTTAACAGGAATTACAAGATTTTATAAATAATAGTGAAGGACACCAATCCTTTTTAGATCAATTACTCTAGGAGACACCAATCCCCTTCTTCAGGGCACCAACCCTAGGAAGCACCAACTCCCTCGTTTTTAGGGCACCAACCCTAGGAAGCACCAAATCCCTCGTTTTTAGGGAACCAACCCAAGGAAGCACCAACTCCCTTATATTTAGGGCACCAAACCTAGGAAGCTCTAACTCCCTTGTATTTATAATTTGCTTAGTAAGAATATGAATCCTTCCATGCTCCTCCCTTCCACCCTCACTTCATAAGAATCATCTGTTCTTCTTCTTGGACTCTGTTTCTTTTTTGATATTCTGATCTTGACTTCAGAGACACTTTCTTCTCACCACTCTTTCTCGTTTATATACTCTTCCAACTAGTGTGAGATATGAAACATTGTGTCCCTTTGTTTGGATCATCACACCTCTTCATTTTAACAAATAATCACTATTATTATTCAAGCATTATTGATAATTCTTTTAACTTAGTGAGAGTGCTTTTTTGTAAATCGATCATAGGTATGGATCAATTTATTTTTAACTCTATTCCATGTCTCTAAACATATTGCATAGGTCGAGTTCTGAAGAGGCGCTTCCTTCAAACCATTTACATGTGACCCTATGTGCAAAACCACATGATTATTAATTTAAGAGCTGCCTCTTCTTCCACCCTTTTCTTTTTAGCCCCAATATATCTAGTGCTGGGACCGTGCTCTCCGGTACTTCGTCCTTCAAGACTTTAGGTCTTTGCAACCTTTCAAATATCTTAAAGCATATTTCACCGAAGTGTGTATATGGATTTTCACTAGTAGATCGGACGTTCCATATTTAATCTTCCGTGAATGGATGATCCTTACTTATCTAGAGGATTCAATCGCAATCAATGGTTACGACTTAATCAAGAGTTGAGATGAACGATTTTCATTCACTTCAGAACTTCATCTATTCGTGGCACCTGAATTCTATAGTAGCAATTCCTCCAATGTGATTACCTACCGAATAAGTCATAAAACAATGATGATCACTTGCTGTTGGTTAAAACCTCCACTTACACTATCCTTCCACTATGCTTGATCATTGGTGTAGAATGCTCCCGAAGTAGATCAATGGTTAGAATTACTTCGTGATTTATGCTTACTCTATCTTTCCACTGTACTTGATCAACAACTATGACTTAATCAAAGGTTGGGTGGATGGTCCTTGTTTACTTCAGGACTTCGAGGGTCAGTGCCAGAATTGACTGTCTTTTGATCTGACGGTTGAGAATTCTCCCAAAGTTATCTTATATCAACGGTTGAGAATGACTTCATCCTTCGATGCTTTAGATGAATTTACATGTTCTTAACCCTTTTCTGTCGAAGTGGTCAATGCCAAAGTTGACCACTGCTACCTTGGCATGCTCTAAATAGATCAACGATCGAGGGGTTTTCTAGATCCGACGGTTGACTAGAGTTCATGACTTTGGGGCTTTAGCCTTGGTATTTTCTTATCCTATCCTTCCACTTTACTTGATCCAACGATCGATATATTATACAAAGTGTTCCTCATATCGGATGACTCATGTCCACTTCGGGACTTCGACCTTCAAGTAATATTACATGTTCTCAACCCATTCTCGCTAAAGTGGTCAATGCCGAAGTTGACCACTATCCTTCTACTTTCCTTGATCCAACGGTCGTGATATTACCTAAAGTGTTCCTTAAATCAGACAGCTTGCATCCACTTCATGACACTTTGTGGCTTACTCTGTCCTTCCACTAAACGTGATCCAACGGTCAAGATACTTCCCAAATCTCCTGCTTCAATCTAACAGTTGAGATTTTAATCCTTCCCAACCTCTGACTTCACCTCAATATAATGATCCTAGATTGTCTCAAAATAAAAATGAATGGCTCCTGTGCATCATATCTTTTGAGATTCAATTAACGTTCTATCTTATTATCTGTTCATCATTATTTCTCCTGAGCTTTTAATAAAAAATTGTGCATTATTTTATGCTCTGATCTTTAGTCGTTAACTCTCCTGAGATCTTAATTCCTTGTGTTTCGTTACTTCTTCTATACATGGATTCTCTCCATGCTACCTCTCCTAAGATATAGGTACATTCTTCTGCACTTTGTTCATACCAACTCATCATTATAATGTAATGACATCGGCTGTTGACATCAATGACAATATGCCCAATAGATTAGTCATTGGGAGTTAAATGAGTTATGGTTATAGGGTTATAACATTATAGGGGTAGATTTATAACATTATAGGGGTAGATCTATAAGAGTATGTAAATATAGGATTAGGAATATACTTGAACCCTAATTCATGGGATCATTTTCGAATATATCTATTCACATAGTGTGGATCTAAGTAATCAATGCGGAAAAATTTAACTCCCATTTACCCAAGGTCGTTGTTCATTAGTACTCCATCTTGGTCGACAACCATAATTCTTAGCTCCCTCTCAAGTGCCAAGTTTATAAGGCAATTTTATTATAAGAAGCACATGTTACAACACCTCCTTAATGAAGTATTCCTCATGGTCACATCAAAGGTGAAGGTCCACAACATACATGAATTCCAACCATGATAGGGGCCTTTCAATAGGAACTAATCATATTGTTACGAGGAAAATATATCTATGGCTAGGGTAAACCACAATAGATGAAAATGACTGCAGAAATAAACTCTATTCTCAAGTATGCTATATAAACAAATATTCTAGAAAGACAAGATAAAAGGCCTACCTCATCTAGACGTTTGATGAAGTCCACTGTTGAGCACTTGAACCAAAGAAATATACCTACAACTAGTCCTCAACAACTAAGAAAAGTAAGCATATGGTGATAATATATGATGTTAGATAATTCAATAGCATAATCCATTAAAATACATAACAAATACGCCCATGGAATAATAATTCAAATATTTGCAAGATATCAATTGGATGGGAAAAGAGTATTTCTATTAATATATGATCAACATAAGTGAAAGAGTTACACACTTCCGTGTCGACACGGTTCAAAACCGAGAAACTAAGTTCCTTCCAGCTGGGCCTCCACCACTTCAATCCTCCACCAAAGGCAAGCTCATAGAAGAGAAAAAATGAAGTTCTCAATCAATGAGGGAAGATCTTGGGGGCTAAACACTGTGTTCAGACTTAAAGGACAAAGGGATGCAAACTCAATGTGAAGTGAATAATTTCTCTAGAGTAACTTTTCTCTCAAAGTTGAATTCTTTCTCCTCTTTTCCATAGCTCGGAATTGGCCCATTTATAGCCTTCAAATGGAATTGAAGGGAAGATTCAGAACATTTCCAGTATATGAAAGGCCAAGGATCATTGATCTCCTATCGTGACATGGAAACCCGACACCATTTTTCATTTTTGGGCACAAATCCTGATGTATGCGGGCTGTAGTGGTGCAACCTGCGTATATGCATGTTGTATAGTAGGAAAGGTGCGTACATGTGGAAAAAATGTATTTTTAGCTCTAGGATTTGCAAAAAGGGATGAAAAGTATGCATAGGTAAATGGAAAAAGGCCCTTTGTGCAATATTTCATAGGGTGAGGAAAATATTGCTATAATAGATGCCCCCTAATGTGTGAGGTCAAAGGAGTATTTGCGATGGTTGAAATACATTATAAAAACCTAGAAGTGGAGTGATGGGGAACTAGCCGGAAGAACTAGTTGCTCATTACATTCTTCACTGACTTTGCATACATTTTTACCAATTTGAATTACACTGCAGATCCATGTGAAAATATACCAAAAAACTGTTCGTGGCCATGAATAGGAAAATACAAGTGCGGTTACATGCCATAGGCTATCATAGTCATGAACCAGGCCCAATAGAACTAGTCTCAAAATCAATATGAAGATATATGTATACCATGGAGTACAATCTGATCTCCCATGATCACTGAAGTCATATAGGTACTGGTCCGATGAAAAGGAAGAAACAACTTAGGAAAGCTGCGGCCACATATTGATGTCTTCAATTCTTCTACACAATTCGCCAAAGGTGCAAGTATACATCATGTGAATAAATGAGTTGAGGTCGAACACAATGAGACATCATTTGATTACCGATCATTGAGGTATACCATTAACAAACGTGAGACAAACTACCGATAATGAAAGTAGGTATCAAGGCACTGAGTACATTCTTGCAAGTGTGAATAAAGGAGTCGGGTTCAAACA
Organism: Picea engelmannii; assembly: GCA_009831015.1. Classification (NCBI taxonomy): domain Eukaryota; kingdom Viridiplantae; phylum Streptophyta; class Pinopsida; order Pinales; family Pinaceae; genus Picea; species Picea engelmannii. The sequence goes on from ML776581.1 coordinate 6,342,295, forward strand.
ATTGAAGAATCCATTAATCAAGAGACATTGATGTATTCCCAATTGTCAATGGCGAGAGAACCTGCCACTAATGACTACAAGCCTTAAGTTACTCATATGAATCTAGGTCTCGTTTCCAGAATAGACGAACTGAAGTCGATGGAAGGAGACCCACTAAAAGGAGAGAATTAAGGCATCTCTCATCATTCAACACGAGGTACAAAGCATGAGCTTCATGATTTGGAGGAAATCAAACGAAGAATATGTTCACGAACCAATGACCTTGTGCATATTTCGTGTGTGCCAAGTGCAAGAAATACACGAAAAATACCCTCTAAATAAAAACCTATGAGGAAAATTGCTGACAAAGGCGAGGAAACCACCAATAAGGCTAATAGCATCCAAGACACTACACGAGTCCCAATGTGTGAATAGATGTCTTTCCATCTAACACAAGGGAAACCACCCAATCAATGGCCAATTATGAAATGTCGATTGTTGGGTTCAAGGTTACCTACCAATGATGAAAGTAGGATCAGGGTGCATGATAGGAATATAGTATCATGTGTTTCTAAGACAAACTGAGGGTATGTCCGACATGCAAAGTCAAGAGTTCTAAGGAATGGACGACACAGGTTGATAGGCTTCCTTAAAGATCTTAAATCAGATTCACTTGGGAGTTTCTAGGCGGAATATCACGGGGGATGCCAAGGATCCCATGATGGATTTCTGTGGAATGTCAGTATCTTACAAATAACTGACACAAGCTTGGGAAAATCCAAATCTCTCCAAGTCGAGGAGGATAAAGTGCTAGCGAAAGTTATCGTCTCTGTGATATATCAGATAATGTCTCTTACTTGAAAATACATAGGTGGAGGCATTGGATACCCCACAAGACCATCCCAATCAAAGGGAGCTTCTCCAGGACTTGGAAGGAGAGTACTCAGGGAGAGTAAAACTCTCTCTTGTTCAGAAGGTGCAGTACTAGAAATGCTAATGACATGGTATAGAAGGTATAAAACTAGAATTAGAAAAAAGAGATCAACCGAAAATTGCATTGACGCGACCACTTCTTCAACCATTGGTTGAATAGGATGTGAGATAACAAGGTCAAGAGACACATCTCCCCCAAAAATAGGAGTGGTGTCGGTTGAAGATTTCATCGACACGACCGCTGGTTGAACATGATGCGAGACAACAAGGTCAAGACATGCATCACCCCCGAACATAGGAGTGGTGTCGGTCAAAGATTTCATTGACATGACCATTGGTTGAATAGGATGCAAGACAACAAGGTCAAGATATGCATCACCCTCGAACATAGGAGAGGTGTCGGTTGAAGATTGCATCGACACGACCACTAGTTAAAGGGAATGTGAGACAACAAGGTCAAAGGCTGCATCAACCCCTAAAGGAAGAGGGGTGTCAGCCAAAGATTGCATCGACATGAATGCTGTATCAACCAAAGAAGGAACAAAGTGTGGGGAAACCATAAATGACTCAGAACCCAAAGGGCTCTCAAGTGAGAACCATGCTTTTGGTATCTTGACAGTAGCAGGACACAAACGAGTAAGGTGATTTCCTTCGCAAGTCCTGCAAAGTAATCTGGCCTTACGTCTGACACGTCTAGGATTCTCAATTGTATGAATGCCCCAAACACCATTTACAATGGATGGTGACATACTCTCAACATGTCTGGCAGAGGATGGAAGTTCATCTCCTACATGATGTATAGAGGTTGGAGATGTGATATCGATATGACTCATGGTGACTAGAGAGATGCCCCCAACATGACTAGCAATGGCTAGTTGCTGGTCTTCAACATTACTTGCAGAGGTTTTCAACCAATCTCCAACATGACTAGCAGAGGTTGGTGATATAATTCCCGTATGATACGCAGTGACTAGACTTGTGGTGGCAGTTGGTTGTGGCATTTGAGACCAAGGTTCCGGGAAAGACTGGTTTTGATAAATTGCAAGAAAAGAAGGGTTCTAGTATACACCATGGCCCTGTCCGACATGAAAATATTCTCCTCCATGTTGATTCATAAAGGGGTGTAAGGGAATCGACACCTAGGAAGCCGCTTGCAAAGAGAAAGCGACATAACAAGGGTTACCCATGTGAGGATATATGTTTCCCCCAAACGAGGGAACTTCATGAAGGGGGTTTCCCATACTATAAGAATGACTCCCTATAGATGAAACATTAGAGGATAGGCATAGGTCCTCCATGGGAAAAACGTTCGTAGGAAATGGCATAGCGGAAGAAGGATAGGTGGAAAAAGTGTAATAAGTAGAATGAATGCTCAATTGGGCACTTTCTCCTCACAAAGTGGATTCATAGGAAGGAATATTCCAATCTCCTACCATAAGAGTTGTTTGAGGGATATGAATCCCACCAAAAGAAGAGGGAGAATAAGGAGGCAAGATAGAGGGAGAAAAGTGCGATGACATGTTTGGCATACCATGAGAAAAATGATTAGAGACCTAAGGCATTGAGTGAGTATCATAATTCTACATACCATTATGAAAAGCAGACAGATTCATCCCCATGAAATGAGTGAACATCATGGAGGGGGTAGTGGTAAAGGAGGGAGTCATAGGAACTCCACTATTCATGATAACAAAGACTCAACATAAAATCCTAAGGCCAACTAGTAATCAAAGAGCACACCAAAAACAATCAAAGGACCAATATGCACACAAACAAGGTAAAGTGGCTGAAAGGGGCCTCCCTCCCTAAAGAAAGTATGTCTCACCCAAGATGGGCCTGCGACTCCCTACTAAAGATCAAAGGTATCAGAATCAATTATAAGGGCCCTCGTGGGCTTCACAACCAGTATGTCAGATCCCCCCGGAGAGGTAACCCTCCATAAAGGCTGTGTGATGTCCGACCCTTATCTGACACAGGGTACCTGCAGAATAACCCCTTCAAGTAACCTATGTGGCACCTACGTCAAGCAACTAAGAAACCATTGTATAACCGATGCACATGCGAGCAATTGTAAGTCAGGTCCACCATATGGGAAGGGTAGCAAAGCCCGAAACCTTGAAAGCACCACCTCTCATGGAGGTTAGGGCACTAACAAGATCCCTAGATATGAATAGATCCCCAGAAATATCTCTGATGCTAAGAAGGTATCGGGGGGATATCCCTTCAACCAACCTCGCATGACCTCTTGATTAAATCCGGTGTAAGTGGAGCCTCCTGATATTACCGATTATACAATGGATTACAGACACATATGTTGATTTAATAGCCTTGGAGAAGTTTACTCACAAAACCCTATTCCAAGGCACTAAATCCTAAGCTAGTTTGTGCACCCTAGAAAATAAATCGTTACTAATCAATTTTAAATGATAACATTAATTTTAATGGCCGTGCTTACTAAAAAATGTATGGTAGTGAAACTCATGATGTTATGACTCAACAAGTAAAGTAAATAGGAATACAATGCAAAGTCCTAACTTCAATTTTCAATGAGTGATATGCTTCTTAAAACAATGCAATTTTCAATTTCAACTCTGCAATTTTAGAATAAAGATGAAATCTTTCATTACACGCACTAAGCTAAATGAAAAAGACTCAAAAGATCAAAATTCCAACCAATGCAAAATGCCTAATATTTTTGTATTTTCAATATAAGAAAAAATGAAAATGCATGGAATGAACAACAACTTGATATATAAAGACTCTACTGTGTATAGAAAGAGACAACTCAAGTAGGATACCAAGGAGAAAAAACCCAACCCAATGTGCAAGGACAATCAAAATGAGAAGATTATGAGAAAGACTCCGCCCAAAAATTCAACCAAAGACAGGTTTCCTGTCATCCCACAGACACTTAACAGTCACTATAGAGACCCAATAAGACTCAACAATCATCAAAACCTACCCAACAACCACCAAACCCAACAAAAAAACAAAAGAGGTTGATGTATGAGACTGTTCAAAGAAACAACACGTATGTACGCATATTGCAGAAGGACAACACATGTATATACGCAGTTGTCAAGCAAAAACCCGCGTATATGTTTAAAAAACATAGCTAGGCAAAGGAGAAGGCTGAAAGACTTATGCCCAGAGTGAACAGAGGCTATCAAGAAATGATACGACAAGAAACACAATAGGAATGAGAGAAATCTAAGGATAAAAACACTCCAAACCATAAGAAAGAAGATTCAATCCCCATTATGGTCGCCAATTATGTTACGAGGAAAATCTCTCTATGGCTAGGGTAAACCAAAATAGATGGAAATGACTGCAAAAATCAATTCTATTCTCAAGTATGCTATATAAACAAATATGCTAGCAAGACAAGATAAAAGGCCTACCTCGTCCAAACATTCGATGAAGTCCACCGTTGAGCACTTGACCCAAAAAAATATACCTGCAACTAGTCCTCAACAACCAAGCAAAGCAAGCATATGGTGATAATATATGATGTTATCACATTCAATAGCATAATCCATTAATATACATAACAAATACGCCCATGGAATAATAATTCAAATATTTGCAAGATATCAATTGGACAGGAAAAGAGTATTTCTATTAATATATGATCAACAGAAGTGAAAGAGTTATAGACTTCCATGTCGGCACAGTTCAGAACCGAGAAACTAAGTTTCTTCCAGCTAGGCCTCCACCACTTCAATCCTCCACCAAAGGCAAGCTCATATAAGAGAGACAATGAAGTTCTCAATCAATAAGGGAAGAGATTGGGAGTTGAACACTGTGTTCATACTTAAAGGACAAAGGGATGCAGACTCAATATGAAGTGAATAATTTCTCCAGAGTAACTTTTCTCCCAAAGTTGAATTCTTTCTCCTCTTTTTCATAGCTCAAAATTTTCCCATTTATAACCTTCAAATCGAACTGAAGGGCCAAGTCAAAATGTTTCCAGTATATGGAAGGCCAACGATAATTGATCTCCTATCGTGACATGGAAACCCAACACCATTTTTCATTTTTGGGCACAAATCCCGATGTACGTGGGTTTTAGTGGTGCAGCCTGCATATACACATGCTCTATAATAGGAAAGGTGCATACATGTGGAAAAAAATGTGTTTTTAGCTCCGGGATTTGAAAAAAGGGATGAAAATTCTGCATAGGGAAATGGAAAAATTCCCTCTGTGCAAGATTACATAGGGTGAGGAAAATATTTCTATAACACATATATGGGGCCTCTATCCCATCCATCTCAAAATTGGAGCAGGCTCAATTTACCCATGTCCTCTCAATTTAATGGCATCATTTTAATCACCATAACCAAAATTGTCGTCGTCGTCGTCATCATCATCATTGCAGTTGTCATCACCATCATCATAGTCATAATCATCGATATCATCATCATCATCATTACACTCATCATCATCATCATCATCATCATCATCATCATTTTCATGGTCATCATCATCATCGTCTTCATCATTGTCTTCATCATCATCATCAACATTGTCATTGTCATCATTGTCATTTTCATCATCACCATTATCATCATCATCGCCATTGTCATCACAATCTTCGTGATCATCATCATCATCATCATCATCATCATCGCCATTGTCATCACCATAAATAATCACCATCATCCTCACCATCGTAATAATTATTTCCATTGTCATCATCATCATCATCATCATTTACATCGTCATCAACATGATCATCATCATCGTCATTTACATCGTCATCAACATGGTCATCATCATCATTGTTATCATCCTCCTCCTCATCGTCATCACTATCATGATTTTCGTCGTCATCATCCTCATTGTCATTGTCATCACCATAACCAACATTGTCTTCATGATCTTCATGATCATCATCATTGTTGCAGTCATCATCATCATCATCATCTTCATGATCATCATGATCATCATCATTGTTGCAGTCATCATCATCATCATCGTCTTCATCATCATAAATATCATCATCACAGTCGTCATCATCATCATCATCATCATCATCATCATCATCATCATTTTCATGGTCATCATCATCATCATTGTCATTGTCTTCGTCATCATCATAGACATTGTCTTTGTCATCATCAATGACATTGCCATTGTCATCATCATCGTCATCATCATCACAATTGTCATCATCGCCATTATCATCATCATCACCATTTTCATCATCATTGTCATCACCATCGTCATCATCATCATCATCATCGCCATAAATCATCATCATCATCTCCATTTTCATCATCATCAGATCATCATAATCTTCATGGTCATCATCATCATCATCATCATCATCATCATCGTCATCATCATCATCATTGTCGTTGTCATCATCATTGGCATTGTCATGGATCATCACTATGTAGTCGTCATCATCATTATACATGTTACATATTATTATATGTAATATATTATATATGTAATATATAATATATATTATATATATTATATATTACATAAATAATATATGTTACATTTATATTATTTGTAACATATATTATATGTTAACATATAATATATGTTACACAATTCTCACCTCGTGAAAAAGTAAAACCCCATTTTATGTTAATCCCCGACTAGATCCCTACGCATGAAACAAAGGCCGTCCGAAACCCTGGACGAGGAGGAGATACATTGATTTTTCACGGATGCCATGGAGGATCCAGGAGACCACTGTGCGAGGAGGAGATACATCTATTTTTATGGAGGGAACGAAGGATCTGCAAGAGTACTGTGGAAGAAACCTAGGGCGAGAATGGTGAGTTTAACCCCTTTGTTTGCAATTTTTTTGAGGTGTTCTTTGCAAACATTGAATGTTCCTACACCAAATAGAGTTGGGAAGTTCAAAATTTTAGGATTCATAGTGGGTGATTTCTTTCCAAACAAGTAAATCTAACACATGTTATCTAATCAAGATGAGAGCTAGACCTGAAGCAAGAAAGTTCATTGAGATTTTAGAAAGGTGTGAGCATTTAATCCATTCTTTTTTCGATTATAATTTTAATGGAGTTTAGCAGGAATTGGTTCATGAAAATTGTTTTCCCAAAATCCACCCCCTCTTACAACAAAAGGAAACAAGTTTTACAACTCAAAGAATGGGACGAGAAATGGAGATCTATGAGAAAATGACAGGTCTCTCTACTTGAAAGCTTTCTAATCAACCAGGGAGTCTCAAAAATTTCTATTAGGGTTTCACCTAGGGAACAATACTTAGTGTTTCAATTTCACAATGCTTGGGTAGGTTGCTAACCTAGTTTTGGAGTGGGTTCTTGCAGTCTTCTAAAACATATTAATTTCTAAGATATATAGTGGCTTGCACAACATTCTTTCACAATCATAACTTCCATTTTTGTCAAATCCAATTGTTCCATTATCAACACTTGAGCTCCTTTTTGGATTTCCTTATTGATCAATGATCTTCATTGTATTTTCATTGGATCATCATTGTCACATTCAATTTATTTACAATTTTTTGTAGTTACAAAATTACTCCACAATCAATATGTAGCGGATGGTGATGTGAAGCAACAATTCCAGTGGATTTGAAACATTGATAGATGTTTTTGATTGTAGAGGGATTCATAAACCATGTGCAATGGAATTATATTCAAATAAATGTTGAAACTTTGTCATGCTTGCAATTTTTGCTTCTTGTTTTGATATGTGAGGGTATGAGTAACAAAAAGAGTACTCAATTTTGTGATCAACAAAACGAATATTGTTTACATCCTTCAACTGAGAAGATGTAGCCACATATAAATATGGGTAGCTAATAAGGATCCTCCTCAAACATGTACATTTTAATGTAAGTATATTATTGTTGTTCATGGAAATACTCACCCTTTCCAACCAATAAATACCTATATTATTGTGTTAAGCATTCAAGTTCATTTTCTATCACTATTTTTCTAAACCTCCCAAAACAAGCATCCTATAGCCTATAAAAATGAAATGAGGCCTTTTTTGTCCAAAGAAATTGGTACTGTAATTGCTCTAAATCTATCTAGGGGTTTATGTCACCTTGAGGTATCAATTTTTTCAAAAACATTGCAAAAAAATTAGGCAAAAACTAGGAACAATGACATATATAATCTCTTGGTTCATTTGAATTTAGAAACTTGGTGAGAAATATCATTTGAAATATTATTCCCCTAATAAAGAATATAGTTTTAATATAGATATTAATAACTGATATACACAACATACCTCTACATTTGCATTCTAAATGTTTTCCTAACTAATTGAGTAAAGGGAGATGCCAATTCCTTGTAAGGGTCCACTAAATCCAAATTATTATCTTGGTATAATGCCTTTGAAACCTCTAGCTTGGGTTGAAAAAGCGATTTTTTCATCATACCAAAGCCACAGGGCCTTGAATATCCTAAAAAACATCATCAACTTTGAAATTTGCAACATCCTCTTGAATGTAGATGATGTAAGGAAAACATGTGCAACAACTATTGATATTTACCTATCTGACAAATTTGAGAGGAATGGTTTCAGAACTATAGACTGTGTCCGATTCAATAGGGACTGTTATCACTCTAGGAGTCGTTCACTGACTGTGAAGGGGATGGAGCCTGGTAACTTAATGAATTGTAAAAGGTGGATCAAGTTAGAGAACTTAATCAAGTCTCACTTATTCAAAACATGCAAAGACACACTCAGATGGACAAGGCTTTCAACCACTGTGTTCAGAAAGTTTATAAAAGGTGGATATGTGGAGAATTACTTACTATACCAGTAGAAACATATAATAAAACATATATGAATGGCCAGTTATAATAAGTAAAGAATACTTGCAATTTCTAGTTTATGGATGTAATGACAAGTTGACAGTTATCATACATTAGACAAACATGAAACAATGAATAATATATTCGAGTACAAGTAGATATAAGAAAGAATATGAAGATCTGAACAATATTGGCAAAAGATGCTTGTATTACTGATGTACAATGAGAAGTCTGAGGTTACAAGCTTGAAAAGTATCCAAAGTCGAACCCCACTTCAGTCTATAAAATTGATAGGATTTATAGCCTTTACAAGCAGTTTCAGATCCTCAAAAGATGGATCTAATAACCTCTTCTCCTATCTCAAATTCGAATTTGTGAGGTGGTTGGAAAAGACATAAATTTATGGAAATATGTTGCTCAAATATTGACCCATATCTCTCAAACCAAAACTGCTATGTACAAACTGGAAGAGTCTTTTGTAGATTCGTTTTTTGTGAGAAAAAAACTCTCTCAGTTCTTTGATATTCGTTTTCATTTTCCCGGGATCTGCATTTCAAAAACATGTGTCAAACAGGGAAATTCTGAGATCCGAAAATTAGGGCTCAGAGATGAATTCGATTCTCCTAATATATGTCACTTGTAGGAAAAATGAGAGAGGTTATTGTTCTTTGACATGTTAGCAACAAAAAAATCCACCCGTTTCTCAAAATGATTCTCCAGTTCCTCAGAATCATCATTTGAAAATGATGACTCAGCATAGTAAAAACAAACTTTTTTGCACTTTTGGTGGTTAAAGTAGCTCCAAATTTCATGTTTAAGCCACCGAAAGATAAGGATTTCGATGGCTTAGAAGCCCTTTTGAAAAAGGCATTAGCCACCGAAACCTGAGTTTTGATTTTTTTGAAGGAAAAAACAAATCAAATGTTTTTCAAACTTTATTTACAAGCTGGAACTCATTAAAATGAGCCCTAAAAAATTAGTAGAGTTTTTTCTAATGACTCTCTATCACCTAATCAAATAATTTTGACCAATTTATTTGAGGAGATAACATCTGGATCCTATTGGGGATGAAAGCCTACCTGTGAGGTTTCAAGGACCACAGATCTAATGCCTTTCCAGAAAAATAAAATCTGAACTTAATGTCTAGTGTTCCATTGGGCATGGAGTCAGTGTTCCATTGCGCATGGAGTCAACCATATCATCTCTTTCTGAAATCCTTTCAAGTTCTATATAATTTGATCTCTGTGCACCTTCAAAAACCTGCTTTTATTCATACAAGTTGACTGATACATCTGCTGAAAAAATGGAAGAAAAGAAATGCTTGGGCAACAAGCTTATTTCCTACACTACTCTACCATAACCAATTCTACAATTTGGTTAGGTAAAGGCATATTTCCATAGCAACCAACCAAGCAATTTCAATACTGTAATAATCTCATCTTTTATATTAATCAATACCTGATGTTTGAAATGCAACAATAGTGGATAAAGGTTATTTGCACAACCAAACTTAGCAAAAAACACGTGCGAGCTGAAGAAATCTGAAACTTTCACACTCTCTGAAATGTATAATTCTATGAATGATGCCATTGGGTCTTTGAAACTGAAATTAGAAATCTGCTGATATTAGGGAAACAACTGTATATCTATGGCAGCCTCTTGCTCGGCTATGATTGTTTTTCTGCTGGAAAACTGAGGACTTTCTAATTCTTTTATAATCGGATCTTGATCATTGGTAGTAGAAATCATTTCTTCATAATGGTGCTCATTAGATAGTGAAAAAACATAGTTTAAATCATATCTATAGTGGTCAACTAGAAAAATGTAGTTACCTATGCAATCATCAGTTACCATAGATTCATTCTGGTATACAAAATGATCATAAACTTCAGAATCATACCTATCTATGGAGTACTCTGCACATACTGAAATATCTGATTCTGAATCTGAAATATACTCACTTTCAGGCTGCTGTTCCATATCTGTTTCATACTCACTACCTTCCTGCTCAGATTATAAACTATATTGACATTCTGTTGGCTCAGGTAGATGATGGTTTTCAAAATCAACCTGCGCTGGGATTCTCCTTGAAGAAAAATTGTTTTCCTCCACCTCTAAAGCATCTTCAAACAAAATGTTTAATGACAAAGATTTCCTTTCTAGCAGAAGAAGGGCAAGTTTTGACTGTAGTCCCATCACATAATATATCATGGCAGCTGTCTCTATAGGTCTGATCTCCAAAGGCATAGCATGGTATATGCTGCAAAATCTTCGATGAAAAGCATGCAAAGTTTCATTCTGTTCTCTCTTCAAAGCATAGAAATCAACTAGGTAAGAGTTTTGTGTTTTGTGTTCACCCCAATGTTTCATAAAAACATCCGAGAATTCAACCCAAGAGCCAATAGAGTCAGGTCTTAGATTTTTGAACCATATAGCAGCATATTTAATCAATGACTTAGAGAAAAATCTCATGATCACATCCTCATGAACAATCTGAAAATGATCAATAAAATCCACAAAAGATTCCAAGTGCCTCTCAGCTGAACCCTGATTCTCTCCAGAAAAACAAGGGAGATATTCATAATAGTCAAGAGGGTAAGGATGAAGGAGGTAAGGCAGTCTCATAGGTTTAAACATCTTCATCCTAATTTTGATTTGAAAGGTTGTGGGCTGATCATGAAGAATAACAATTTGCTGACAAGGTTCAGAGGTTATGGCAACAAATGTTGAGCTCTGTATAGGTTTTGAATCAGTTTTGATTTCTTCAAGGTTACATGGCTGATAAGATTCAGAAGGAATTTGAATACAGAGGTCATTTTTATAAATGAACTGAGGCACAAAGAATGATTTAACTTCTACAATACAAGTAGGCTGCAAATCTTCTTCTAAAGATGGATTTATAAAAGATGGTTGATAATCTTCGGAGTGTACAAAATGGATAATTATTTTAACATGTGAAGGGAAAAGTATAAAGGAGATGATAAAGAATAACAACAATTCATATAGTAAACTAATGAACTGGTACCTGGATTTTGAATTCAGCCTCTTCATCTTCTATCAACCAGATCCTCCCCAGTGAAGTCTTGAACGTGGAGTCACCAGGAAAATGATTACAGTCGATTCTAATGTCTGTCTCTTGTTTTCCATCAAGAAACAAATCTATGTCGTTCTCCCAGGGAAACTCTTCTTTCACTTTCGTTCCCTGGCAACGACGCCATTTTGTTATCACTCCAGGAGTCCTTCCCTGACTATGAAGGGGATGGAGCCTGGTAACTTAATGAATTGTAAAAGGTGGATCAAGTTAGATAACTTAATCAAGTCTCACTTATTCAAAACATGCAAAGACACACTTAGATGGACAAGGCTTTCAACCACTGTGTTCAGAAAGTTTATAAAAGGTGGATATGTGGATAATTACTTACTATACCAACAAAAGCATATAATAAAACATATATGAATGGCTAGTTATAATAAGTAAAGAATACTTGCAATTTCTAGTTTATGGATGTAATGACAATTTGACAGTTATCATACATCAAACAAACATGAAACAATGAATAATATATTCGAGTACAAGTAGATATAAGAAAGAATATGAATATCTGAACAATACTGGCAAAAGAAGCTTGTATTACTGATGTACAATGAGAAGTTCGAGGTTACAAGCTTGAAAAGTCTCCAAATTTGAAACCCTCTTCAGTCTATAAAATTGATAGGATTTATAGCCTTTACAAGCAGTTTCAGATCCTCATAAGATGGATCTGATAACCTCTTCTCCTATCTCAAATTCGAATTTGTGAGGTGGCTAGAAAAGACAAAAAAATATGGAAATATGCTGCTCAAAGATTGACCCATATCTCTCAAACCAAAACCGCTGTGTAAAAAATGGAAGAGTTTTTTGTATATTGGTTTGTTGTGAGACAAAACCTCTTTCAGTTCTTTGAGATTCATTTTCATTTTCTCGGGATCTGCATTTCAAAAACATGTGTCAAATAGGGAAATTCTGAGATCCGAAAATTAGGGCTCAGAGATGAATTCGTTTCTCCCAATAGATAAAAATTACAGGAAAAAAGAGAGAGTTTATTATTCTTTGACATGTTAGAAACAAAAACCTCCGCCTGTTTCTCAAAATGATTCTCCAGTTGCTCAGAATCATCATTTGAAAATGATGACTCAAGGCAGTAAAAACAAACTTTTCTGCACTTTCGGTGGCTAAAGTAGCCCCAAATTTCTCATTTAAGCCACCGAAAGATAAGGATTTCGGTGGCTTAGAAGCCCTTTTGAAAAAGGCATCAGCCACCGAAACTCGAGTTTTGAATTTTTTGAAGGAAAAAACAAATCAAATGTTTTTCAAACTTTATTTACAAGATGGAACTCATTAAAATGAGCCCTAAAAAATTAGTAGAGTTTTTTCTAATGACTCTCTATCACCTAATCAAATAATTTTAACCAATTTATTTGAGGAGATAATAGGGACTACAGACCATCGATCACATATGCATCCTACATGCTATTATTGAGAAGGATAGACATAGATCCTCAAAGGTATACTATTGCTTCTCTAACTTTTGGAATGTGTTTGACATTATTCCTAGACACTTATTCATTGAGAATATTTGTGCCCTGAATGTACCTTACTTACGGGTGAAACTTACAAGCCCCACCTTTCGTATGAAACATTATTCCATCTAAGTCCTATTTCAAAACTTATTCCATATTCACCAAAGAAAAAAGTGTGAATCATGTCAAGACCAATGTTCACATGTGATTATTATGATCATGCTTGGCACATACATTTTGACTATGTTTATTTTGGTGAAGGATGTGGATAAATTCAACCATATCGTTTCTAACTATGTTTTCTCATTCAATGGAGTGTAGGTACAACCGAACATGTACATATTATACCTATCAACATTGAACGAGGGAATTTATGGAGGGAGGGGGGAAAGTGTTATGTCCAACACATCTAATAGGGTGAGATTAACTAGAGGTGAAAAGGTCAGAAGAAAATTATGTCTGCGTATGGAATTATTTCTTACTGAAGGAGGTTCATGTTCTTATGACAATGAGAGCATATGTGACATTGAGGTTCCTTTGAGGTACAAACATCTAGTGATACCATGTGTACCCTATGAAATTCCTCAGTTGGATGATGAATTTTGTGTTAATGAGAGGATTTATTGCATTGTTCTGTTGTCCATACATGGTCTGGTTCTATTCTCCATGGATGGAATAAAGGTGAAATATGGAGGACATGTTGAGTTGATGGAGTATGTTGAACCATTCTACACCTATGTATATTAGTTGAGACTGGTCCGATATATGAAAAGTATGCAAAGATATGTAGTCATTGTAAACTATATACAAATAAAAGACAACGATCATAATAAAGGAGCGACGATGTATATTGATGGAAGGCCAAAGGCATTGAGAAACATTGTAGGGCTTATTAACAATACAAGACCCAGGACAACAAGAAAGCAACCAAATTTTATATTTGAGGGGCATGAAGGAAATAGAATATTCATATGTGCAACAAAAACAATAGCTTTAGGGGAAGATTCGTTGATCGATTATTATTTGAATCAAATCGATGGAAGCACTGCTATTATGGGGGTAAATATGTTCTACCAGTATACCAAACCTGTAATTAATGTTTTAATTTTTATATATTTAACATACATTTTAATAGCTCACGCTGCTTAGATTATTTTGTAACATTCTGAATTGTCATGCATCTTATAATGTGATAGGGTGATTGTGGGAAGGCACTGACTAGCTCGCAACATGTACAACAATGATTTTCATATCAATTCTTGCTTACAATAATTGAATTAACATGTTTATTTGTTGATGTAGAAAAGAACACTGCTAGAGTAGGATGATGTGTGGAATGAAATATATGATTCCATCAACTCGATGGAAACAATTTGTAAAGACTTGAGAAAGGAAAATAAGGAATACATTGAATTGGCTAGGTCTAATCCACTTACAGAGGAGGACAAAAAAATGATGCAAATTTTAAGGTAGGATATATTACAATTTTGGGTAGGCACAATTTAAAAAAAAAAGACTATTTTAGACATATATTGAATTATGAAATTTTTGTCTGAGACCGTTATGTGAGCAATACTCTAACATTTTCTTTTTATAGGAAATTTTGAATCCGATGGGACAACCTTGTCACGGGGACGATATTGGTCGCAGTGATGCACAAACCCCACATTGTCCTAGCACGAGCCACATACTTGTGAGGCTATTTTCCTCTCTATATGTGGCTCAAAGGACTAAAACTCCTAGGGCCCATAAGACACCCCCACTACACATGCTAGATCGTGCACACGAGGGTCTACAGGGAAAATATCATGATGATATTGGTTCTATGCAACAAGAGCATTGTTATCTTGGGGAAACATGTGTTCAAATCTCACGAACACTCTCCATTAGCTTATTGGTGGATGAAAATTTAGTTCCCTTGAAGATACAACAAATCCCAAGTATTTTTGAATATGTTAAATAGTTCCTAACATTTGATTGAAAACTACATCTTTCATATTATTTTAATCTAATTATCATATCGTTTTTCTTGAAACAATATTTTTTACAGTATCTTACACAACAAGGCTCTAGCGATCTTCAGGCCCACCATTCACACATGGTGCAATTTCTAGAATAAATATTTGAAAAAGAATCTTATAGACCATATGGTATTCTTGTTTGGTGATTTATTCAACAAGTTAGAAATCACCTTGAGGGATGTTACATATTTGAAATATGTTAGAGATAAATATAGGGTTCAATTGAAAAATAACCCTAAGTATGATCATCCTCTGGGCATTCCTTAGAGGGAATGGAAGAATATACAAGAGGACACAAATGAGAGTGCATTGAGAAACGAAGGAAAGACACCACCTGGCCCTGGAAAGTAATATATGATATTTTGAATTGAATATGCTGAATTTTGTTTAGTTCTACAAAATAAATCACAATATCTTATAACATACTTGAAACTTTTCATAGGCTCCCAGACACATCAAAAACAAAAAAAGAAAGAATAGAAAAACATGGGCGACAAAAACTTGGCCAAGGTGGTTACTTGAGATTAAAAGTTATAATTTTAAGTACCAAATACTTTATTCATATTATACATATCATCATGCAAATTTTATATAATTGCAACGAGTAAGAAAAAAATCCATATCTTATGCCATGTGATGTAGGGGGATACATTCAACATTGACTCCAAAAAATAATACTTGATGCTCGAATTCAAGTTCAAGTTTCAAGCTGTGGTGGAAAATCGACAAAGGAAGGGATCATCGACACAATCTGAACCTTTGAATGAGTTGGTAAATAAAATGACAAGATTGTAGTTGATGATTACTTGTCAAATATATTGATGATTGAGTTTACCCATCAATTAATTATGTGTCTATTTGTTTTAATAAGGAAAACAACATTGGTTCATTTGACGGTGGTGGAAAAAAACCCCATGATACTAGAGGTTCAAAAACCCATCACAGTATGCGTGTCTTTAAAATAAAATGTAGAATATGACTATTATAAATATTTCCTTCAGATGGTGTACTTATAACTTTTCTTGTTTCAATGACAGAGCATGTACATGAGGGTGCTCGGAGAGGAGAGGAACTGATGACAATCCAACCAATGGTGTCCACTACTCCTCTAGGTAAAAAACATAGTAATGATATTCATACTAATGAAACACTTCTATGAATAATAATTAACCATGTCCTTTTAACACTTTTTGTTATTGTAGTGGATGCCCTTGTATTGCATCAACGTCCATGTCCTACTACTAGAAGTAGTAGAATGATTGAGACGACCCATCACCTTCCAGCAGCAAAACAAGACCCAATAGATGAAGGGAGAGATCAAGACAAACATGATGATGATACACTCATTAGTTTTATAAAAAAAAAAAGAAGAAAAAAATAAGTGATTGCACATAATTTTTAAGAATTTTATTATTAATTTAAATTATTGATTGTACAATTTTTTGTTTTGCTAGTTGTGCGTGGACCTTATATGTTCTATATGCATGTACCTTCTTTCTTTGATTTACCTTTAATTCTTGTTTTTCTACTTGTTATGCATGATTGGGTATGGGGAATTGAGAGTGATGCGAGGGGGGGGGGGGGGGGGGNAGGGGGGGGGGGGAGGGGTGGAGAGGCGAAATGAGCTTCCACCTTCACGTGGTTGGTTCTATTTAGTAGAGAATAACTTATTCTCAAATCCAAGAGGAGGTCATTCACGAGGTAATCCCCTTTAGTATTTATAGAGTGTCGTACATGTTTAATTATTATTTAGTCATATAAAATTTAATTCTCTTTGTCAAATGCAAGCTCATTGATGTTTAGTGATTATTCAATAATTTAACCTATTATTGTATTTGACAAATTCAGGTTTGAAGGGAGGTCACCTCCACGATCCACAACACATTTCTGAAAAGGTAAAAACCATTTACTTCTCTTGCATCATTCTATAGTTACATTATTAGTTACATTGTGTAGTATTTATTTCATTCATTAGTTAGTTACATTAAACTCAATGATGAGGCCTCTTCCAAATTTGTACATAAACAAGTGTTTTATTAATTAATTTATGTACAAAACACATAAACATCAAATTTACTTTGTATGGGCTAGGATGAAGATTACATGTAATACGAGTGATAAGTAAGATATATTGAACTATGTACAACTTCCATGTTTACAAGCAGTAGATCCATTATTAAGAACATAAAATCCCTTTGATGGTTGTGTAGCACATACAATTATCATGAAGCTTAGCACCCCTTTGATGGTCATGTCTCACATACACTTTTATATGCGTCAAATATCCTTTATAATCCAAAACTAGGACATTTAAGAACAATACAAGAAATGTGAATTATTTATTGTGTAAAATTATGACATCGTCTGGATTTAACATTAGAAAGATAGTGTCAAATTATTCATTGCCCACTAATTCTCCCCCTTTTCTAACTAATTTTTCTCATTGTCCATTAATTCTCCCATTTTTCTTACTACTTTTATTCATTGTCCACTATTAATTCTCCCCTTTTTATACCTACATGGTTTGGGTCTAAGCCACTTATAGAGGAGGGAAAATAAATTATGAAAAGTTTAAGGTAGGATATAAAACACGATGATGATGACAAATAAAATTCATTTTTTATAGTCTTTCCTTGGTTGTTTTTGACATGTCTGGGAGCCTATGAAAAGTTTCAAGTATGTTAAAAGATATTTCAAATATGTAACAGACACATCAAAAGAAACCATGGAAAGACTAAAAAAACATGGGCATCACAAACTTTTCCAAGGTGGTTCCATGATATTAAAAGATTCAATTGTAAGTACCAAATAATTTATTCATATTATACATATCATCATGTAAATTATATTAATATAAATTATTGACTATACAATTTTTTCTTTTACTAGTTGTGCATGGAACTTATATGTTTTGTATGCATGTACCTTCTTTCTTTCATTTAAATTTAGTTCTTGTTTTGCTACTTGTTATGCATGATTGGGTATGGGGAATTGAGAGTGATGCGATGGGGGGGAGGGGCCAAACAAGATTTCACCTTCACATGGTTGGTCCTGTTTAGTAGAGAATAAATTATTCTCAAAACTAAGAAGATCTCATTCATGAGGTATTTCCTTTATTATTTCTAGACCGTCATACATGATTAATTATTATTCAGTCATATAATGTTTAATTCTCTTTGTTAAATGCAAGCTCATAGAGGTTTAGTTATTATTCATTCATTTAATCTATTATTGTATTTGACAAATGCATGTTTGAAGGGATATCACCTCCATGATCCACAACACATTTCCGACAAGGTACAAATCATTTAATTCTCTTGCGTCATTAGATATTTACATTAGTTAGTTACATTTTGTAGTATTTATTTAATGCATTAGTTAGTTACATTAAACTCAATGATGAGGCTTCTTCTAAAGCTATACATAAACAAGTTTTTTATAATTAATTTATGTACAAAACACATAGACATCAAATTTCCTTTGTATTCCCTAGGATGAATATTACATGTAATATGAGTGATAATTAAGAGATATTGAACTATGTACAACTTCCATGTTTACAAGTAGTAGATCCATTATTAAGAACGTAGCACCCCTTCGATGGTTGTGTCTCACATACAATTATCATGAATTTTATCTTTTCTATTTGTATAATATAGCGCAAATTCATAAGGTGGAGATAAACATGGAAAACCTATGCCTATTACAAGAGTTATTTAGGGATGCTCCTTGCACTGTGATAAAGGATCCACCTTCCAATTATCTTTTCCCCCACTATGTTCTTATCAATTGTAATGATTTTGTATGAAACATTGAAAAATGTTATAGGTCTACATTGGGTGATTTACTTAAGGTCTCAATGTTTGGGAATAAACATGATTAAATCTTTGTTGGTATATTCCCTCAATGATTACTTCTAAATATATTCCTTGTAGACATACAATCAGGTCCGACACAATCCCATGTAGCCTTATATAATTGGCATAGAATGTCATAAAGCCCCAATAAATACTTGTTATCATCATTTTCCATAAAATTAGATGCAATTCCATCCAAATTCTATCCTAATTACACATCCTCTCATGCTCAATTTATAGGTTACTTGGTATAACATTGAGGCACGTAGGCATGGACAGCCTATGCTCTTCACTCATACCTTCTTCTCTCTCCCCCCTTCTTCAATCTCTCTCTTTCTTTACCCCCCCTCTCTCTCCCTCTCACACTTTGACAAACTCTCTCTCTACCCCTCTCTCTCCTTCTCACACTCTCATACATTGTAGTCTCTCTCCCTTTCTACCCTTCTCTCCCTTTCTCTCTCTCCCCATATATCTCACTCTTTTTCACTCTCTTCCATTCTCTCCCACTCCCTATCTCCCCCCCCCCTTTCCAATCTCTCCTCCTCTATATATCACTCCCCCCATACCTCTACCCCTCTCT
>ML776581.1:6363253-6388769 GCA_009831015.1 Picea engelmannii
AGTACAATGGTGTATGTTATAGATATGTTACAATCTCTGATATCTATAACATACACCTTCATTTTTTCTTGTCTTTCCTTGGTTGTTTTTGATGTATTTGGGATCCTACGAAAATTTTCAAGTATGTTATAAGATATTTCAAATATGTACCAAAAATGTCAAAAGAAACAAAGGAAAGACTAGAAAAACATGGGCAACACAAACTTTTCCAAGGTGGTTACTTGATATTAAAAGCTCGAATTGTAAGTATCAAATACTTTATTCATATTATACATATCATCATGCAAATTTTATTAATATCAATTATTACCTTTACAACCTTTGTTTTTCTAGTTGTGCATGGACCTTATTTGTTATGTATGCATGTGCCTTATTTCTTTCATCTACCTTTAATTCTTGTTTTGCTACTTGTTATGCATGATTGGGTATGGGGAATTGAGAGTGATGTGTGGTGGGGGAGGGTCCAAATGAGCTTCCACCTTCACGTGGTTGGTCCTTTTTAGTAGAGAATAAATTATTCTCGAAACCGAGAGGAGCTCATTCATGAGGTATTCCCCTTTAGTATTTCTAGAGTGTCGTACATGCTTAATTATTATTCAATCATATAACGTTCAATTCTCTTTGTCAAATGAAATCTCATTGATGTTTAGTTATTATTAAGTAATTTAACCTATTATTGTCTTTGACAAATGCAACTTTGAAGGGAGGTCACCTCCATGATCCACAATGCATATGTGACAAGGTACAAATCATTTACTTCTCTTGCGTCATTAGATAGTTATATTGTTAGTTACATTAGTTAGTTACATTATGTAGTATTTATTTCATGAATTAGTTAGTTACATTAAACTCAATGATGAGTCTTCTTCCAAATTTGTACATAAACAAGTTTTTTTAATTAATTTCTGTACAAAACACATAGACATGAAATTGCCTTTGTATGAACTAGGATGAAGATAACATGTAATATGAGTGACACATAAGAGATATTGAACTCTGTACAACTTCCATGTTTACAATAAATATATCCATTATTAAGAACATATCACCCCTTTGATGGTTGTGTCCCACATACAATTATCATGTGTGGTCTAACAACAGGTTTTGGATCTAGAGTTGGAGGACCTTCTTTCCTTTTCACACCCTATAGAGGATTTTAGTCGAAATACACTTGGGTTTGATGATCAAAGAAATAAATATTTTTTCTTTCATTCTATCACATTGCATAATAGCTTCCATCCTAGACAACATCCAATAGGTGTTGGAAACATGATGCCACATTTTCATTCCTCTAGTCGAGCCTCATGTGGACTTGGGCCATTAGCAAATCACATGATGATTGGCGAGCCGGGTTCCAACTTTGGTTCCAGTGTTCCTATACAAGGATTTCCCTATGAAGGTGGATTTGAACAAATGGTAATCATTTAAGTTTGTTATGACTAATTTATGCGTTATTTTTTGGATCATACTCTGTTATTTATTTGCTGGGATTTTTATCTATGTGTTCATGTTTTCATTACTATCTTGGTTTAATTTTGGTGATAAGAAGGGTAAAATTCCAAATGATATTGAGCATGTAGATCTCAGAAGGAAGAGGAAACCAGGAAGCACTGGGTAGTGTTGAATATGTCAAATTGATTGCTATATTGTTGAAGGACTAGAGAAACATTCACAAACAAGAGAGCACCAAAAGACAACTATAGACATGGTTTTGAGTATAAATCAGGATAATGCCAAAAAGAAAAAGTAGTAAGAACAAATATGTTTATCTAATATCAATATGTATCTGCTGTGGATTTTTTGTTTTCTATTTTAACATGTGTGATATTTGGAAATAATAAACTATTTTTTAGCCTATATTTTTCTTTCATTATGCAATCAAATACTACTGTTATGTATGCATTAGATGCAATTATTATTTTGATGATAAAATTACGTGTATTAATATTTTTTGATTTAGAATATTCATGATTTAATTTGGAGCACTCGACTAAATAAAAATAAATCTCGTAATGGATGTACATATGATTTCTTGATAGATTACTTAAGTTTATTTATTTCCCCAAATCAGTTAATTTAAGCCGTGTTTCAAATTTTTGAACATGTTAATATTTTTAACCATACAAGTCAATATTCCATGAAACTAACTACTCAGGTATCTTAAATGTGTGTATGATTGGTTGTAGTTGTAATTTTCCTTTGCATAAATAGTCTTATGATTTGAGGTACTATACCTTTCACCTATTTACCAAGGGATAAATCTTAACATAGAGGATTTGTTTATACTGTAGTCTAAGTTGTCATTTGGATGTACACTTAGACATATATCCTTTGTTTATTCCTCCCCATTCCTTATATAGTTACATCCTCCTAGCCAACAAAATTGTATCTGATTCCTATTTCAACCATAATTTCTTCACCACCATCAATACCATTTGTTGAATCAAAGGAACCATCGATGTACGATCTAGTTGTTATCTTTGTTAACCTCATTGAACCATAACTACTAGCAGTAGTTACTATTCCTTCAATTGGAGTTACCCTAGCACCGGTCACATTGGTAGATAAAGGAAATATATTTATTCATATTTCCTCTTATACATAACTTAAGAGGATTTTTCCATGTACATTATTGTACAGTGGCATGTTCTTGTGTTGGATTTGTTGGAACCCGTGTAAGAATATTTTTCCTATGGATTTATTTTATGAAAAAAAGGGTCAACTAACTATCATTTGATTTTTGTAGAGTGTTATAATAAGAACTTAAGTCTTTGATGTCAAGATATTTCAACCCAAAGGTTATTGAGTAACAATTATTTTCTTTTCTCCCACGAATAGTCTTATTTCCATCACCCTCGATGTAAAAAAGAACACCATTTTCTTTCTAAAATATATTCTGCTTGTGAGAGAGACCATTCAATATCCAATGGTGAAAACTCTGCACTTTCAACAACAAATTAAACTACAGTTTTATTAAGGCCTAGGTAATTTCATTATTTAAGTGACAATTGGACAGATAGGAAAAAGTACGAACAACTTTGGTCAACACTGTCTCTATCTACAGTCTCATAGCTAAATTGTTAAGTGGATTCTAGTTCAAATACTATGCCATAACATGTATATAAAACAATACAAGCATTCTTATCATCTATCAAGGTTCTTTCCTTTATCATACCCCCTTGGGTAGAATTCAATTTAACCATTTGTTGGCATGTTTACAGGAAGAATGTGCTTGTCATTGATGGCAAGAACAACAGCGAACCAAACCTCGAGAAAGATTAGAAGAGATAGCGGTTTCCAAAAGAGGTCCAAGAGATGGACTCGCAGGAGGAGAAAAGTTCGAGACTCGTGAACACTTAGAAAGCCTTCTAAGTTAGAGAGATCAAAAGCTCAAGTGGAAGAGCGACAGTGGCCGTTGGATCACCGATCCAGAGGACCAACAACCGTTGGATTGAATTAATGAAGGATAGGATAAGCGGGGCAGAACAATTGAGAATTTGATCATCTGAATTTTTGTCAGTCATTGGATTGATTTAAGTGGAAGGACATGATAAGCAAGGGTTGATATCTGAGATTTAGATCACCCAAATTTTCATCAATCGCCGGATCGAAAAAAGTGGAAGGACAGGATAAGTTATAAGAAGGGCACGCTAATCTCAGCAGTAGATAATCGGGCACTCAAATCTATGGTTGAAAGAGCATATCAGACCCCCCCAACCTTTCTGCCTTTAACCATGGGGGGGGTCAGAGTTGGTGGTATTTATCATGTGGGACCCTCATACATGTCACCTTCTTGTCAACTCGGACCCCCCTCGCTCATTACCACTTACTGCCTAACCCCCCCGCCGAGAAAATCACCAAACCACTCATATATACCACCTCCACACTCCGACGTCACACTCCACTACCTGCTACACGTCACACTCCACTACTGTGGTCTACCTCCACCTCCACTACACTGCCTACACGTCTCACCCACAACAACAAACCACCTCAACAAGGACATGTGGCATACCACATCAGCAAGGACATGTGGAATACCATGTCAACAAGGACATGTGGAAGACCAAGTCAGCAAGTACACATGGAATAATCAGATGATGACAAGTGTCAAGAGGAAATTAACTCGTGCCATGTAAATAAGTGATGTAAGCAAGTTACATCACTCTAGGATATTTACTTTGGAAGTTTCATCACCAACAAATGTCAAAAGTCCCAAAGTCTTGAAGGATGAAGGTTAGAAGTTTCTCTGATCCGTTTGATCTGAATATCGCTTCGGGTTCATTCTAAACCATTGATCTAGTTCAGTGGAAGTGTTAACCGATAACAATCAGTATCCACTGCCTATGACTTATTCAAAAGGTGACCATTATGGAGGATAATGAAGCAACGATTAGCCTAAAGTCCCAAATTCCTGAACACCGAAGACCCGAAGAAGACCCTAGCCATTGATCTCCACGAGGGTTACATGTCAAAAGATTATGCATTCGGGTGAAAGCACTTTGGGATAAACGAGTGCATAGAATTTGAAACTCCCAAAGCCCGAACTACCAAAGTCACCCATGATTGTTGATCATGCAGGAGGGTACGTGTCAATAGATCGTTGACTCTGGGTGAAAGCGTTCATGGAAAAGAGAAGCGTCGAAGAGTCAAAAAGGCCGAAGTCCCGGAGAAAAGGATAGTCATTGGATTAAGGAGGACAGATGTCAACAAATCTTCCATTTCAAAAGATATCCAGTCATAATAAATGAGAAGTTGAGATTCAAATTCTCTGAAGTCTGGAGACCCGAAGGAGATCTTGACCATTGATTCGAGAGGGACACTCGTCAATGGATTGTCAACTCCAGAAGATTGACGTACGAAGGAAAGTAAGGGTTGAGATTTGAAACTCTCGAAGCTCGGATCATGAAATAATCACAGCCATTGATTTAGGAAAGTTAGATCTGATCCACAGTTCGTGAAAGAATAAATCTGAACCTTTCATTCAGGAGCACCGTCAATATCGTGAGATCGATGGTCCCATCACATTGCAGGGATTGAAGTTGTGCGAACTTTAAAAATTTGAAGGCGGGTCGCAATCGAAACCACAGTTTCGGAGAAAGGACACGTGGAGGCTCGAGGTAAATTGTGGGGAAAAAAGTAGTTTGATACAAACCACCTTTGGACATTCCCGCAATCTCATGGTCACATGAGATCTTCACCCAAGGTCATATCGAGAAACAAAGCTAGTGATGACTAGACCAATATCGGGAAGCTCCTTTTGAATAGGTGTTTGGTCACCGCCGGTGGTCATGTGAAGGAAGGGGCTTAGAAGCCAAAGAAGCCAAAAACGAATGATTGTAACTACCAGAGAATACGAAGAGTTACGACTTCCAGAGAAGCCAAAGAATCTCAGGATAACGCCCACTAATGATGAATAGATTCATAATAACCACTAGGGAAGATGAAGATTTTGAAAGATTATCAGGCAAAGGAATAGAGGTGAGAAAGACATGCAGAACAGAAAAGATAGTGTGATTTTTTGATAGTTATGCATGTGGGTAGAATGTGACCGTGGACAGGACCTAAACTGTAGATAAGAAGTGTTATGTATAGCATGCAGAGACAACACATAGTATAAAGGAAGAAGAGAAGCTGAACAAAGGGACAAGAGTGCATAGCAGGAGAAAGAGTAGAGTATAGAAGTGAAACAGAGTAATAGAAGCTGGAAGAGGAAGATGAGACATGGAGTTGTAACAGACCATATCAGAGATAGAGAAAGTAAGTAAAGTTTTTTAATATTCAATCAGGGTGTCAGGGTGGTGCTAGGGAGGATTGCAGTCCTCTAAATTCTAGTTGGTGCTATAAGATATTCTGGGAGTTGGTGCTTCCATCTAGTGGGTGCTAGAGAAACTTGGGAGTTGGTGCTAGAGAAATATGAGATTTGGTGCTCTCTACAAGTTGTAGCTTGTTATCAGAGGTTGTATCCTGATATTTGAGTTGGAGATTAAAGACTGTGATGTACATGAAAGTTGGATCTTGACTGACATCCTAAGAAGAAGAGGTTCTCACCCTTATGGGTTTCCTCATGAAAATCAATGTCTCTGTGTATTCTATGTGATTGATAAAATATTGTATATCTTTGCATGTTAAGTTATCAACAACACATTAAATAATAATCTAGAAAGAATAAAAAAAGTAAGAAGAAAAAATTCAAGCTTATATACATAACTGATTCACCCCCCCCTCTCAATTATATTTCCAACAATTGGTATCAGATCCGGTGCCTTTGATCAAAGGTACTTCCATAAGCTTGAACATGATTAGTCATGATGTAAGTTCAACTAATAGACCCCCTTTGTTTGATGGAACAAAATTTGCCTTCTAAAAAATAAGAATGAGAACACATTTAATGTCTTTGGGTGCTGATGTTTGGGATGTCGTTGAAATGGGATATGAAAAGCCTGTATTCTTGGCCTCAAAATATGATAAGACGGAGTTTATCTTTAATGCAAAAGCAATGAATTCCATCCTCAGTGGACTTGTTGAATCTGAGTTTTTCAAAATCATGCACTATGATTCAACAAAAGTTATGTGGGACAAGTTGATAAGTAGTTATGAAGGTAATGAAAAGGTGAAAGAGACAAAACTTCAGACTCATAGATTGAAATTTGAGCAGTTAAAGATGGATGAAGATGAAACTAACAGTAATTACTTCTTACATATATAAGAACTTGTCAACACTATGAAAGTCCTAGGTGAAACGATATATGAATCTTTTCTAGTCCATAAATTATTAAGATCTCTTCCCGATAGATTTAACTCAAAGGTATCTACTATAGAGGAAATAGTTGATCTCAAAATGTTGACACTAGATCAACTTCTTGGAACCCTAATTTCTTATGAAATGAGAATCACCAAAGGTAAATCCACTACAAGAGAGGCATCTTTTAAAGTAGAGAAAAACACAGACTTTGATATAGATGAGATTGAAGCAAATTTTGTGAGAAGACTAAAGAAAGGATTAGGAAAATACAAAGGTAAACTTCCCTTTAAATGTTTCAACTGTGGTAAGATAGGTCATTTTTCTTCTAAGTGTCCTCACAAAAGAAAGGATCAGACATATGACGATGAAGAGAAGCACAAACACAATAAGGTCTATAAAGAGAATAATTTTAAGAAGAAAAGCCTTTGTGTAAACAATGATGATGATCCCTCAGATGATGAAAGCAGTGACTCTTCTATTGAAGATAAAATAAATGATATCATGCTAATAGATTTAGAATATATAAACACTAAAGATAAAGGAAGTGAGTTCGCTGATTGTGAAGCAGTAGTAGATCTTGAAGGAGAACTTGTCAGTGCCATGGAAGAGATTGATAGACTCAAAGAAAAGAAAAGAAAAGAAAAACAGTTATTGCTCAGGTATGAGAAAGCATGCAATGAACCATTTGAAGAAATTGCTCTGTTGAAGGTTAAGCCAGAAGAAGCTAATAATATTGAAGACATCCTCAAACAAAAATTGAAGGAAGATGAAACAAAAGGCGAAAAATTGGAAGCTGAAGTAGTGATTGTCAGAAAAGATCTAGAGAAATTTCATGCATTATATCATTAGAATCTAACAAGTATTAAAGCATCAGAAGGATTAGCCTCCATTCTGAATCAACAAAGGAATTCAAAGTTGAAAAATGGTTTGGGATATGAAGAGGGATCAAGTAGTGGTCAACCAAGCAATAAAGAATCCATCAAGTTTGTCAAATATACAACTATTGACAACATCAAATCTGTAGAAAAAAAGGAAGGGAATCAACTGCCAAGGAGGAGTGAAGGAAAAGCTACCAGAACTGAATCTATAGAACAAATAAATAAGACACCCTCTGCTCAAGGAAATCATCAGCATGGAAGAAATCGACTTGCTCAAAGAAGACAACCATTTTCTAGGTACAAAGATTTTTTCTATGGATATTGTTTTTATTGCACTAACTTTGGCCACAAAGCTGTAAATTGTTCTTTAAGATTTAGACATGAGCAATCAAGACAACCAAGGAATAAATATTTGCCACAAAAAAGAATGATACAACCAAGTAAAAAACAACCATAGACTGCAAATCATGTGATGGATAGGAAAAGGATGTAGATTACACATAACAATTGTTATGATCCTTTATTCAATGAACCACAATGTTACATCTCCCATAATTACGAACATAGAGTTGCAGACTGTCGCTTAAAAAACTATAAGCCAGATTCAAATCACAGAGCTTAAAATGTCAAGGTTTGGAAGAAGAATGAAGATAACAAGTGTGGATTAGTGTTTTCATCTCAAAGAAAAAAATACACCTGGTATATTGACAACGAATGCTCCAGTCATATGATAGGTTACAAAAGTAAGTTCCTATTACTCAAAGAAAATAAATCATGAGTGTAACCTTTGGAAATGATGCTCCAAGATAGATCAGAGGTAAAGGTCTAGTAAGCTTAACTAATGGAAGAAACAAATCTCAAGATGTATTATTTGTTGATGGTTTAAAGCATTGCTGGCATAGGCGAAGACCCAGGGATCAACGCTACAACATCGCACCAACAAAACCCTAAATGTTGACCCTTTTGGCAACACCTGCAAAGCAGATGAAGTCTCACCCGAGGTAGAGGCAGGTGTGGTTGCACGACTCAGATGTATGCAACCTTAGCTGGGACACAAATACGTGATTCTAAAACTTAACAGAGCACTCAACAGTTAACATTCATCAATATCCAGTATTAGTTACAATGCAGTTAAACCCTAATTACAGAGTATCACATTATTCATTCATATCTAAGGCATTTAATCACTAAGCATGTGTACATAATTAAGATCTAACATCCATCCATATTATTAAGCACTAAGCATCAAAAAATCTATCTATCATTCATCTATATCAAAGCACTAAGCAAGTAAACACATGAACACATCAATACATCACACAAAGCATAGAAACACATGTACGTGGTTCACCTCCACCCTGGGGCTACGTCCACCAACTCTTCTCTTCTTTATTATTTTTGGTCAAGCTTCTTATAGGAACTTAGCATCCAAGTTCTACTCTGCAGAAGATAGGAGATCTGCGTGCACTCTACCATATCCTCCTTCTTCTAGCTAGGGTACAACACCAAGCCTTCACACAGTCTCTTACAATTACTTGTACTAGCCTTGTAAGCCTCACATAGTATGCACAAAGTACTTACAACTCTTGATCACATAGATCCAACTCTAGCTTTTAGCACACTGACCTACTAGGTCTCTTTCATTCTCGATCTCGGTCTCTCTCTTACATTGCCTAGCTACTTATTTATACATTACAAAATAGGCCTAAACATGGGTAAACCCATGGGCCGACATCCCATACCCATTACATAATCCCGAATCCCAAAAAGGGCCCTAAAAGGGTCCAAGATCTCGCGATCTCCGCTTCATATTACGCTCTGCCTTCGACAACCTATCGAAGTCCCAAGATTAGGTCAAACATGACCAAGAATCCTCAAAACTTGGTCAAGGGCCAACATGCCCCCAACACTCACCTGTGTCCTAGCCCGAACTTCTTTGACTTGTTGCCATGCCACGACCTCCTGTTCAATGAACTCTTGTGTGACTGCTTCGTTGATAGGTCCCTCTAGGAATTGTTCAGTTGTAGTGAAGACTTGGTCCAATTCTTCTCCTCGACCTTCGATCTCTGTGAACAGTTGGTAAGCCTCATCCTGTACAGGTTGGATCCTCTGAGTTACTTCCATAACTCTACTTTGAATAGTGTGGACCTGCTTCTAGGCAATGCGCTGCTCTTGGGATCGCTTCATTCTTTCCATAGCTGACAGGGGCTTCAACTACGCCTATATTGTCTCTGCTTGCTGCTTCACTTCTTGTAGCTGTGAGTCCAGTGCCTTCAATTCAGGATTCTTAGTGAGTCTCTCATACATCTGGGCACTGTGATCACTCAGTTTCTTGCATTCCATGGTAAGGGATTTTATTATTTCAAATGCGCTTCGAGAAGTTGCTTCTCTTTGATCCCTTACATTCTGCGGGGTGTTGAGTATGGTGCAGATATATAAGTCTTCTATTC
Source organism: Picea engelmannii (assembly GCA_009831015.1). Classification (NCBI taxonomy): domain Eukaryota; kingdom Viridiplantae; phylum Streptophyta; class Pinopsida; order Pinales; family Pinaceae; genus Picea; species Picea engelmannii. Next base: position 6,373,327 of record ML776581.1, read on the forward strand.
ATTGCTGTAGCTGTTGGATAGCTTCTGTGAGTTGCTCTACTTGGTGCATGAATCAACCTTCTTCCCGTGGTTCTAATCCTTTCACAGAGTGGAGGGCTCTGTTGACTACTTCTTTCACTTCGAGTTGCTCTGCTTGCAACTGTTCTTTTTCTTGTTGCATCTGTATTCTCTCTTCTTCAAATTTTTCCTGGAGAGAAACCTTCTCTTGTTTTGCAACTCTATGTTCTTGTATGATTACGCCTTGCACTTGCTTCAAGGCTTGGGTAGCTTGTTCTGTTTATTATTTTCCACGACGAAGGTGAGCTTTGACCGCATCAGCTAGTCGACGGAGTTGGGCTGGCTCATCTCCCAACTCTAGTTCTCATGATGGCAGGGGCACAGTAGTCACCGTGTGGCTTGATTGAAGGGCCTACTGTACCCCTCAAAATTTGACCTTAATTATGTCGTACATTTCCTCCTTCTTAGATTGTTGTTTCTTCATGATTTCCAGCGAAGTGTCATTTAGGGCTGCTATGATGAAGTCAAAATCATCAGTAGTGAGCACAATCTTCATATTGGTCACGATGGCTTTTGATTTCTTCCAGGAAGAAGGTTTCAGGGGAGAAACCTTCCTCTTCTTCAGGGGATCAACCTTGTTTCTAGGTGGTGTTACTTCACCTAGATTCTGTTCAACTCCTTTGCCATTTATTTCTTCTACTTCATCATCACCCCCTCGGTCAGGTGATACTAAAGTAGTATTTTCTGAGGCGCTTCTTAAATCTTGGACCTCTTCGGTCTTCTTCGTTCTTATGGGTCCGGGTGTATCATGTTCTTTGTGCGTGGTCTCTGGGCTATCAGGGTCAGACATATCTACAAGGTTTCTCAAAATAAGGAGTTCTGTCGACTAGTCCTTAGTGATCTCCTCAAGGTCCTCTTCCATGAGTTTGTAGTACGACTGAAGCTGCTCTTTATGTTCATCCTCTTGCACTGTAAGGTAGATGAAGTGTCGATCTGCGTAGAGATTCATTAGGAGTCGGAACCTATGTAAGGTGTTCAGAGTCATGCGAGGTTCAGCTTCGTTGGCTCTCTTCAGCTAAAGGTAATAGGTGTTAAAAAAAACGTTCGACTGCTGCTTTTTGTTCATATCACTCAAGTACCAAAGTGTGGTGAACTTCACAACAAGCATCTCAAACGATTCAATATCTAGGAAGGTCTCACCTTCCGGCATCTCCCAGGAAACAAAGTCGATGAGGATCAGAAGCCAGCTAAAGTGAAACTTGTAGCGCTGATCTCGTGCTTCGCGGTAGTCTAGTTCCAGCTGATTAACTAGGTACTCTGCCCAGTTCATCTGTAGGCCTTCCATGCACTTCCCTGTGTGGTCAACGACAAAGCCTGTGACCTACGTGGGTTTGTTCTTTCTTACTAACTTTCCATCTATTAAATGGCAGGCTAGGCGTACCACACCATTCTAGATGTAGGCTACCTTATAGCCTCGCATCCCCTTTTCAAAATCGCCATATGTGTCCTTGATATTCTTTGCTAGTGTGCAATCTGTGGCTTTTCCTGGATAGAACTCCTGCGGGTCGGGTCCTTGCATACTTAATCCTGTGATCCTGTGGATCAATGTTGGATCGATTGTAATATGACTGTCTAGCCATAAGTAGCTGCCATGGTAACATGAAAGAAATAACTTGACACAGGCGTTGACCTCCTGGTGCCTTCTGAAGTGTGGGATTTTCATTACGTTTAATAGGGTGGGCTGCGCAAGGTTAATCATCCATAGTTGGGGGATTATATTTGAGTTCTTCCCCTTCATCCTGGTCAGGTATTTAAATGGGGCGAGCATACTATAGGTTGGAGCCTCTGAGTTACTTCCATAAATCTACTTTGAATAGTGTGGACCTACTGCTGGGCAGTGCGCTGCTCTTGGGATCACTTCATTATCTCCACAACTGACAGGGGCTTCAACTCTGCTGATATTTTCTCTGCTTGCTACTTCACTTCCTATAGCTATGAGTCCAGTGCCTTCAATTCTAGATTCTTAGTGAGTCCTTCATACGTCTGGGCACTGCGATCACTCAATTTCTTGCATTCCATGGTAAGGGATTTTATTCTTTCAACTACGCTTCAAGCAATTGCTTCTCTTTGATCCCTTACATCCTGCGGGGTGTCGGGTACGGTGCAGGTCTCTAAGTATGCTATTAATTGTTGTAGCTGCTAGATAGATTTTGTGAACTTCTCTACTTGGTGCATGATTCGGTCTTCTACCTGTGGTTCTAATCCTGTCATAGAGTGGAGGGGTATGTTGACTACTTCTTTCACTTCGAGTTGCTTTGCTTGCAAGTGTTCTTTTTCTTGTTGCATCTATATTCTCTCTTCTTCAAACTTTGCCTAGAGAGAAACCTTCTCCTGTTTTGCAACTCTGTGTTGTTCTATGATTACGCCTTGCACTTGATTCAAGGCCTGGGTGGCTTGTTCTATTTCTTCTTGTGTGCGATGAAGGCAAGATTTGACCGCATCAGCTAGTCGACATAGTTGGGCTGGATCATATCCCAACTCTAGTTCTCCTGATGGTAGGGGCACAATGGACACTACACGGCTAGACTGAAGGGACTGTTGTACCCCTCAGAATTCGACCTGAATTATGTCATAAATTTCTTCCTTCTTAGCTCCTTGTTTCTTCACGATTTCCGATGAAGCATCGTTTAGGGTTGCTATGATGAAGTCAAAATCATCGGTAGTGAGCATAGTCTTCATCTTGGTCACGGTGGCTTTCGATTTCTTCTAGGAAGAAGGTTTCGGGGGGAGAAACCTTCCTCTTCTTCAATAGATCAACCTCATTTCTGGGCATTGTTACTTCACCTGGCTTCTGTTCAACTCCTTTTCCATTTATTTATTTTACTTCGTCATCACCCCCTCGGTCAGGTGATATTTAAGCAATCTTTTCTTAGGCTCTGCTTAAATCTTGGACCTCTTCGGTCTTCTTCATTCTGCTGGGTCCGATTGTATTATGTTCTTTGTGCATGGTCTCTGGGCTATCAGGTTCAGACATCTTTGCAGGGTTTGCCGAAATAAGGAGGTATGCCGACCAGTCCTTAGTGATCTCCTCAAGGTCCTCTTCCGTGAGTTTGTAGTACGATTGAAGCTTCTCCTTATGTTTATCGACTCACACTGTAAGGTAGATGAAGTGTCGATCTTTGCGGAGCTTCATTAGAGGTCAGAACCTCTGTAAGGTGTTTGGATTCATGTGAGGTTCATCTTCGATGGCTCTCTTTAGATGAAGGTAATAGGTGTGAAAAACAACATTCGACTGCCACTTTTTTTCATATCACTCAAGTACCAGAGTGTGGTGAACTTCGCATTAAGTAGCTCGAACGGTTCAATAACCGGGAAGGTTGCACCTTCCGGCATCTCCCAGGAAACAAAGGCGATGAGGATCAGGAACCATCTAAAGTGAAATGTGTATCCCTGATCCCGTGCTTCGCGAAAGTCTAGTTCCAGCTGATTAACTAGGCACTTCTCCCAGTTCATCTATAGGCCTTCCATGCACTTCCCTGCGAGGTCAGCGACAAAGCCTGTGACCTGTGTAGGTCTGTTCTTTCTTACTATATTTCCAACTATTAACTGGCAGGCTAGGTGCACTGCGCCATTCTGGATGGAGGCTACCTTGTAGCCTCACTTTCCCTTTTCAACATCGCCGTATGTATCCTTGATCTTCTGTGCTAGTGTAAGATCTGTGGATTTTCTTGGATAGAACTCCCATTGGTCGGGTCCTTGCATAATTAATCCTGTGATCCAGTGGATCAACATCGGATCGACTTTAATATGATGGTCTAGCCATAGGTAGAAACCATGGTAACATGAAAGCAATAACTTGACACGGGCATTGACTTCTTGGTTCCTTCCAAAGTGCGGGATTTTCATTACGTTTAACAGGGTGGAATGCACAAGGTTCATCATCCACTATTGGGAGATTATATTTGAGTTCTTCCCCTTCATCCTGGTCAGGTATTTAAATGGGGCAAGCATACTATAGTTCTTGTGATCTCCAAGGTTGAAGTGACTGAACTTCAACGCTGCGATCTTGTCCTACTGTGCTCGAACTGAGTGTATCCCCTTCGGGAGGTACGCAGTAACCATGGAGTACTCAAAATCTCTTGGCACACTATATCAACTCACCGCATCGGTTGGAGGCAGGATGTAATAGGGAAATATGGTCAGGATCAGCTTCGCATTGGATAGGTCATCTCTTTGTTTGGTTCATTTTTCTGCTGATGGTTGGGATTGTCCGGCTCCACGAGCAGTCGACAGAGAGGCTTGCACTCCACTCGTCGATGATTCTTGTACACCCACAAACATCACTCTTTTAGACATTAATTTCTCAATCATGGGGTCGATGAGTACTTCCTTCACAGTATCTTCGAGTGCACTAATTTCTTCGGACATACACGCTCGTGGTCGAATATCTCGGGTTCGAAGAGTAATTGCTCAATGCAATGAGATATATGGAAATAACACGATGATCACTGTGCGAAATCAACTATTTTGCGGGCTTAGATAGTCACGATTGGAAAAAGTATTCTCATTGCATGGCACGACAGGATAAATAGATAACTTGGAAATAGAGATCTTGCAATGGTTGAGAAGCCTTCATTAATGCAGTTCTGTCTATTATGGCGTGGTCCCAATGGTTTGGTGGTAGATTTTATGACCATAAATTACTCTCTACCCATTCGAGCCGTCGGTCTAATGGTTATACTGTTTCCAATGGCTATATTGCTTCGCCATGGTGAAGTGCCATGTGACGCAGTTATGATATCCCGACGAAGTTCCAATTTTGAAAATTTTCCTTCTGTGAAGTTCCCTTTGGAACCTTCTGTAACTTTTCGATCTTAGCTCTCTTCTTACTTAGTTTTCTAGGCTTTTTTCCAGTGAGCTTCATCTCATAATTACTTTTTCCATTCTGATTCTTATCTTCTTTTGGGATAGTAACTTCACGCTGGTGATATTCTTTCAAGGAGGTAGTGATTGTCAGAAAATATCTAGAGAAATTTCAGGCATTATATCATTAGAATCTGAAAAGTATTAAAGAATCATAAGGATTAGCCTCCATTATGAATCAAAAAAGGAATTCAAAGTTGAAAAATGGTTTGGGTTATGAAGAGGGATCAAGTAGTGGTCAACCAAGCAACAAAGAATCCATCAAGTTTGTCAAATATACAACTATTGACAACATCAAATCTGTAGAAAAAAAGGAAGGGAATCAACTGCCAAGGAGGAGTGAAGGAAAAGCTACCAGAACTGAATCTATAGAACAAATAAATAAGACACCCTCTGCTCAAGGAAATCATCAGCATGGAAGAAATTGACCTGCTCAAAGAAGACAACCATTTTCTAGGTACAACGATTTTTTCTATGGATATTGTTTTTACTGCACTAACTTTGGTCACAAAGCTGTAAATTGTCCTTTAAGATTTAGACAAGAGCAATCAAGACAACCAAGGAATAAATATCTGCCACAAAAAAGAATGATACAACCAAGTAACAAACAACCATATACTGCAAATCATGTGATGGATGGGAAAAGGATGTAGATTACACATAACAATTGTTATGATCCTTTATTCAATGAACCATAATGTTACATCTGCCATAATTACGGACATAAAGCTGCAGACTATCACTTAAAAAACTATAAGACAAATTCAAATCACAGAGCTTAAAATGTCAAGGTTTGGAAGAGGAATGAAGATAACAAGTGTGGATTAGTGTTGTCATCTCAAAGAAAAAAATACACCTGGTATATTGACAACGAATGCTCCAGTCATATGACAGGTTACAAAAGTAAGTTCCTATTACTCAAAGAAAATAAATCAGGGAGTGTAACCTTTGGAAATGATGCTCCAAGATAGATCAAAGGTAAAGGTATAGTAAGCTTAAGTAATGGAAGAAACAAATCTCAAGATGTATTATTTGTTGATGTTTTAAAGCATTGCTGGCACAGGGGAAGACCCAAGGTTTAATGCTACAACATCGCACCAACAAAACCCTAACTGTTGGCCCTTTCGGCAACACCTGCAAAGCATATGAAGTCTCACCCGAGGTAGAGGCAGGGGTGGTTGCAGGACTCAGATGTCTGCAACGTTAGCTGGGACACAAATATGTGATTCTAAAACTTAACAGAGCACTCAACAATTAACATTCATCAATATCCAGTATTAGTTACAATGCAGTTAAACCCTAATTACATAGTATCACATTATTCATTCAGATCTTAGGCATTTAAGCATTGAGCATTTGTACATAATTAAGATCTAACATCCATCCATATTATTAAGAAGTAAGCATCAACAGATCTATCTATCATTCATCTATATCAAAGCACTAAGCAAGTAAACACATGAACACATCAATATATCACACAAAGCATAGAAACACATGTACGTGGTTCACCCCCACCCTGGGGCTACATCCACCAACTCTTCTCTTCTTTATTATCTTTGGTCAAGCTTCTTACAGGCACTTAGCATCCAAGTTCTACTCCACAGAAGACAGGAGATTTGCATGCACTCTACCATATCCTCCTTCTTCTAGCTAGGGTACAACACCAAGCCTTCACACAGTCTCTTACAATTACTTGCACTAGCCTTGTAAACCTCACATAGTATGCACAAAGCACTTACAACTCTTGATCACATAGATCCAACTCTATCTCTTAGCACACCGACCTACTAGGTCTCTTTCAGTCTCGTTCTCGGTCTCTCTCTTACCTTGCCTAACTACTTATTTATACATTAAAAAATAGGCCTAAACATGGGTAAACCCATGGGCAGACATCCCATACCTATTACATAATCACGAATCCCAAAAAGGGCCCTAAAAGGGGCTAAGATCCCATGATCTCCGCTTCGTATTACGCTTTGCCTTCGACATCCTGTTGAAGTCCCAAGATTAGGTCAAACATGACCAATAATCCTCAAAACTTGGTCAAGGGACAACAAGCCCCCAACACTCACCTATGACTCATCTCGAGTCACTCTGATCTGATTAGTTTTGCTTCAAAAACCTATAGCTTAGCCTGAGATTCTTTGACTTGTTGTTGTTCCATGACCTCTTGTTCAACGAACTCTTGTGTGACTACTTCGTTGATAGGTCCCTCTAGGCATTGTTCAGCTGCAGTGAAGACTTGCTCCAGTTCTTCTCCTTGGCCTTCGATCTCTGTGAACAGTTGGTAAGCCTCATCCTGTACAAGTTGGAGCGTCTGAGTTACTTTCATAACTCTGCTCTGAATAGTGTGGACCTGCTGCTAGGCAATGCGCTGCTCTTGGGATCGCTTCATTATTTCCACTTGCTGCTTCACTTCCTGTAGCTGTGAGTCCAGTGCCTTCAATTCAGGATTCTTAGTGAGTCGCTCATACATTTGGGCACTGTGATCACTCAGTTTCTTGCATTCCATGCTAAGGGATTTTATTCTTTCAAATGCACTTCGAGAAGTTGCTTCTCTTTTATCCCTTACATTATGCGGGGTGTCGAGTACGGTGCAGATCTATAAATCTGCTATTCACTGCTATAGCTGCTGGATAGCTTCTGCGAGCTGCTCTACTTGGTGCATGACTCAGCCTTCTACCCGTGGTTCTAATCCTTTCACAGAGTGGAGGGCTCTATTGACTACTTCTTTCACTTCAAGTTGCTCTGCTTACAACTATTCTTTTTCTTGTTGCATCTGTATTCTCTCTTCTTCAAACTTTTCCTAGAGAGAAACCTTCTCCCGTTCTGCAACTCCACATTCTTGTATGATTACGCCTTGCACTTGCTTCAATGCCTGGGTAGCTTGTTCTGTTTATTATTTTCCACGACGAAGGTGAGCTTCGACCGCATCAGCTAGTCTATGGAGTTGGGATGGCTCATCTCCCAAATCTAGTTCTCCTGATGGCAGGGGTGTAGTAGACATTGCGTGGCTCGATTGAAGGGCCTTCTGTACCCCTCAGAATTCGACCTTAATTTTTTCGTACATTTCCTCCTCCTTAGATTCTTGTTTCTTCACGATTTCCAATGAAGTGTCATTTAGGGCTGCTATGATGAAGTCAAAATCATCGGTAGTGAGAACAATCTTCATATTGGTCACGATGGCTTTCGATTTCTTCTGGGAAGAAGGTTTCGGGGGGAGAAACCTTCCTCTTCTTCAGGGGATCAACCTCATTTCTAGGCATTGTTACTTCACATGGCTTTTGTTCAACTCCTTTGACGTTTATTTATTCTACTTCGTCATCACCCCCTCGGTTAGGTGATATTGAAGAAATCTTTTATTAGGCTCTACTTAAATCTTGGACCTCTTCGGTCTTCTTCATTCTACGGGGTCTGAGTGTATCATGTTCTTTGTGCGTGGTCTTTGGGCTATCAGGGTCAGACATCTCTGCAGGGTTTTCCAGAATAAGGAGGTCTGTTGACCAGTCCTTAGTGATCTCCTCAAGGTCCTCTTCCGTGAGTTTGTAGTATGACTGAAGCTGCTCCTTATGTTCATCGACTCACGCTGTAAGGTAGATGAAGTGTCGATCTTTGCAGAGCTTCATCAGGGGTCAGAACCTCTGTAAGGTGTTCATAGTCATGCGAGGTTCATCTTCAATGGCTCTCTTCAGCTAAAGGTAACAGGTGTGAAAAACAACATTCGACTGCCACTTTTTTTCATATCACTCAAGTACCAAAGTGTGGTGAACTTCGCATTAAGTGGCTCGAACGGTTCAATATCTGGGAAGGTCACACCTTCCGGCATCTCCCAAGAAACAAAGGCAATGAGGATCAGGAACCATCTAAAGTGAAACACGTAGCCCTGATCCCATGCTTCGTGACAGTCTTGTTCCAACTGATTAACTAGGAACTTCTCCCAGTTCATCTGTAGGCCTTCCACGCACTTCCCCATGAGGTCAATGACAAGGCCTGTGACCTGCATAGGTCTGTTCTTTCTTACTATATTTCCAACTATTAACTGGTAGGCTAGGTGCACTGCGCCATTCTGGATGGAGGCTACCTTTTAGCCTCGCTTCCCCTTTTCAACATCATCATATGTATCCTTGATCTTTTGTGCTAGTGCGCGATCTGTGGATTTTCCTGGATAGAACTCCCACGGGTTGGGTCCTTGCATAATTAATCTTGTGATCCTGTGGATCAACGTCGGATCGATTGTAATATGATGGTCTATCGATAAGTAGCCGCCATGGTAACATGAAAGCAATAACTTGACATAGGCGTTGACTTCTTGGTTCCTTCCAAAGTGTGGGATTTTCATTATGTTTAACAGGGTGGACTGCACAAGGTTCATCATCCACGGTTGGGGGATTATCTTTGATTTCTTCCCCTTCATCCTAGTCAGGTATTTAAATGGGGCGAGCATACTATAGTTCTTGTGATCTCCAAGGTTGAAGTCATTGAACTTCAACGCTGCGATCTTGTCTTGTTGCGCTCGAACTGCGTGTATCCCCTTCGGGAGGTATGCAGTAACCATGGAGTACTCAAAATCTCTTGGCACACTATCTCGAATCACCGCATTGGCCAGAGGTGGGATGTAATAGGGAAATATGGTCAGGATCAGCTTCACATTGGCTAGGTCATCTCTTTGTTTGGTTCATTTTTTTGTTGATGGTCGGGATGGTCCGGCTCCACGAGCAATCGACAGAGAGGCTTGCACTCTTCTCGTCGATGATTCTTGTACACCCACAAACATCACTCTTTTAGACATGAATCTCTCTTTCATGAGGTCGATGAGTACTTCCTTCATAGTCTCTTCGAGTGCGCTAGTTTCTACAAACATACACGCTCGTGGTCAAATATCTCGAGTTCGAAGTGTAATTGCTCAATGCAACAAGATATATGGAAATCACGCGATGATCACTGTGCGAAATCAACTATTTTGCGGGCTTAGATAGTCACGATTGGAAAAAGTGTTCTCGTTGCATGGCATGACAGGATAAATAGATAACTTGGCAATAGATCTCTTGCAACGGTTGAGAAGCCTTCATTAACACATTTCTGTCTATTATGGTGCGATCCCAATGGTCTGGTGGCAGACTTTATGACCATAAATTCCTCTCTACCCATTCGGGCCGTCAGTCTAACGGTTATACTGTTTCCAATGGCTATATTGCTTCACCATGGTGAAGTACCATGTGACGTAGTTCTGATATCCCTACGAAGTTCCAATTTTGCAAATTTTCCTTCTGTGAAGTTCCCTCTGGAACCTTCTGTAACTTTTCGATCTTAGCTCTCTTCTTACTTAGTTTTCTAGCCTTTTTTCCAGTGAGCTTCGTCTCATAATTCCTTTTTCCATTCTGATTCTTATTTTCTTTTGGCATAGTAACTTTGCACTGGTGATATTCTTTCCTAGAAATTAGGGGTAATACTTCATCTGTATCTAGAATAGGTACTTTAGTCTTCAGTGGTTCTTCTAGTGTTCTTCCTACTTCAACATCCAAGTCTCTGGTTTTAAATAGCTTTGCTCAGTTCTCCTGTTCTTAAATCAAGTGTGCGATCCTCCAAGTCATGAAATATTTCAACTCTTGCTTCTTTTGTTCTAAGACTTCTTCTTCTTTCCTTCTGGCTTGATCTCCTTCAATCCAAGATTTTCCTAGTAACATAGCAAATGGAACGTTGTTCTCAATAAATTTAACAACTTCAAATTCTTCCTCTGTCGAAGTTCCATGAGCACTCATAGATATCTGGGTAAGTCTTCCACATAGGGTTATCAACTTTCCTCTGAATAATACTTTTCCTCTCAATGAAGGAATCATAGCAGGCTCCCCTAAAAGTTCCCAAGTTCTTTCTATCATGATATTCACCTATGTTTCCTCATCCAGAACACAGTCAATGTCAAAGTCTCTTATTCTTGTTTCAATGCACTCTTTTTCTTTGAAGATCTCTGATAAGATGATATGTTGGTGGTCATTCAAGGTTTCTTTCATTTGCATTAATACTTTTTATGATTGTTTCTGGGGTTCTATCATGGGTTTAGATGCTTGACCTTTCTCGTGGTCTTCTTGTCTCATATTCATCCTTTCAACCTTAGCAATCATTCTAGGGCAATCCAAAACTTCATGGTCCATAGATTTGCAATAGAGTCAACTAGGTCTTGTACCAGGGAATTCCTTAGCCAGATGTCCCGGTCTTATGCAACTGTAACAAAGGGTTAATCCTCCCCTTCTCTTAAACTATCCCCAGCCTTTCCTGTACTGCGCACTAGGACCATGGTAGCTAACCTGCAAAAAATTATTTCTAGGATCCTGCGTCCATTTGTTAGTCCAAACATTCTCTCTATGCATAGGTATAACATATCTTTCACTATTCTTATAAGATCTACTCATATCAAATCTTCTTTCTTTTATCAGTGCCCTAGTTTTCAAGCTAGGACAAATCTTATCAAACATACCTAGATCCATACTTTAGAAACAAAAATTTCCACTAATATTATCTTTAGCATAGAAAAAAGCTTCTAGATCTAAAACTTTTCACTATTCTTACCTCTTATCAGAGCACAAAGTGTTCAAATCTTACCTCTTTTCTTCATATCGAGCTTCTTTTCTTAGCACAAAGCTTCACAGATCAAGTAGAATACTACGCACTAGAGAGACAAATCTACGCACAAAGATTTCACAATTTTAGGTCAGATCTTCGCACAAAGCCTCTTTTTCCTCAGTTTCCAGCAATCACAGTTTCAGGTCTCGACAATGGAACCATTTGTTGGCACAGGGGAAAACCCAGGGTTCAACGCTACAACAATGCACCAACAACACCCTAAATACCGACCCTTTTGGCAACACCTGCGAAGAAGATGAAGTCTCACTTGAGGTAGAGGCATGGGTGGTTGAAGGACTCAGATGTTTGCAACCTTAGCTGGAACACAGATCTGTGATTCTAACACTTAACAAAGAACTCAACAGTTAACATTCATCAATATCCAGTCTTAGTTATAGTGTAGTTAAACCCTAATTACAAAGTATCACAGTATGCATTCAGATCTAAGGTATTTAAACACTAAGCATGTGTACATAATTCAGATGTAACATCCATCCATATTATTAAGCACTAAGCATCAACATATCTATCTATCATTCACTTATATTAAAGCACTAAGCAAGTAAACACATGAACACATCAATACATCACACAAAGCATAGCAACACAACATGTACTTCGTTCAACACCACCCTGGGGCTACGTCCACCAACTCTTCTCTTCTTTATTATCTTTGGTCAAGCTTCTTACAGGAACTTATCATCCAAGTTCTACTTCGCAGAAGACATGAGATCTGCGCGCACTCTGCCAGATCCTCCTTCTTCTAGCTAGGGTACAACTATTAAATTTTTAATTAAATAAAGTACCAAGGCAAGTGTTTCTCTTCCCCAGGCACCTAAGGGGTGAGACAATGCCTAATGTGGGCCCTAGTCATTTAATTTGTGAGATGCAAATTAAAAGGTGACTTTATGACTAAAGTGAGGGTGAGTGAAGAGACATCAAATCTCAGTCACTCATCTAATCTAATCTCATCCATTGGATGATCAGGGGATCAAATTTTGCTCAAAAATTCAAGGTTCTTGGAATCGCTTCAAAACAAACGAGAGCATAGGCCTCGTCGTTGCGAACCCAACACAACTCATTTTGTCTCAAATGGACATTGGGAGCGAGAGATATTGCAATCTGTTCGGAATGTCAAATAGGCAAAAAAGGGGACACTGATTGTACAATCCGTACAGGCTGACGTGGCAGGGCCGTACATCCGTATGCCAATGTGGCAGAGGTGATGTGGATGACATTTGGGTGAATCAGAATGCGACACATGGCATATTATTGATCAATGGTAAGGTGCCATGTGGCCCAGTCATGGGCTGCCACGTGGCACCCCTTTATTGGCTAATGGTTTGATTAAAATTTTATGGGTCTGTGGGGGTCGAACCCTGGACCTCACCACCAGTGTAATGCTTTAACAAAGTCCGCACGACCAATACGCCCATACAATGTTGCTTACCATATGATGGTTTGCATTGTATTTAAATTTGAATGTTTGTATATATGGGCGGGGGTCGGGTCGGGGCTTAGCCCCGGCCCGTGGTCATATAATTATTACATGTGGCCACTATATATATATATATATATGTATGCACGTGGATGTAACAGAGTTCGGTCACATTACCATATGACTATTATGCAAGTGCGGGTTTTACATTGTGGTTATAACGGTTGGCACAGTTTTGAATGCGCTTGGTACTTGGCGCTTGGCCATTGGCTCGTTGAACATTAGCCCTTTTTGCTTATAGAGCGCGGTCATATCATGACCCTCACATGCCCAGGTGCTAGGCGGTTAGGGGCTGGCGTGCCCATAACCGTCCTACAGTTCGCACCATTGGCGCGGTTGTGCCCAGTGCTAGGTTTTCATGCTTTAAAATGCGTGTGTGCCAGGTTCATTTGACAAGGGTGCGTTTTGTAGATGCAGAGACAACAAGCTTGAAGGGGGGACTTCTAGGAGGCCTAACTTCTTCATTTTTCGACCGATTGAGGTGCCGAAAAATCCCAGCTAGGGGTTTTTGGATGCTCTGAAGCCATTGGAGCAGTCAATTGGTTAGTTTGAGCATTGTAAGACATGTTTTTGTGAACTTTGAACAATTAATAATAATGATCCATTGGATGCTGGACCAGGAGATGTAGCCCAAGAGAGGGGTGAACTCCTTTATCAATTGTTGTGTTTATGTGCTTATGTTTATTGATTATGCTGATGTCTATTTGTATCTTTCATGAGTAATCCTTTAATTAATGTGTTGCAAAGTTGATCCATTTGCTTTTAACACATAACATTTACTTGCAAATAATTTCAAGATTTTCAAGTCTTCTTCATTTTTATATCAGGTTGGTATCAGAGCCCTGGTTTTTGAAGAATTGATTGTTTTGCAAGTGTTTTGTTTCTGATGCTCACAAGGTTGAAAATCACAAGAGGAGAAGGTAAAATTGTGGAGCCAATTTCTCATCCGACAAGGAGGAAGCATATACCATCACCACAAGTTTCAGGGAGGCATTCACCAAGTATGGCTCATGAAGAAAGTCATGAACGTGTTCCTACAGAAGATGGAGATCTCAGAAAGGTTGTCATGGAGATGAGAGAGATGATGAAGATCTTGATGGAAAGGAACATATTGTTGCAAGGTGAAGGCTCCAACTCTTCAAGGCACAAGGGAAGCAGTGGTGACAAAACTCCAAACGAAAATGGAGGGAATGGTGCTTCTCCACCACCCTCTCCTCCATCTTCTTCTTCTTCTTCTACCAGTTCAAGGCCTCTTCCGAATTATCCAAAGGGACATGGTAAAACTCCTTTGCAAATTCCATCATTAAAGCTTGATATAAAATTTGAATTGCCAATATACAATGAATAAGTTAATGCTGAGAAGTTAGATAATTGGATACGTCAAATTGAGGTATATTGTAGAATACAAAAAATTCAAGATGATGAAACCAAAATTCAGCTTGCTTCATTAAGATTGGATAGTGCAACACTTATTTGGTGGGAATCCAAGACTCAGGAGGATATGAAAAAGCATGGTAAAATTTTGATTTCTTGGAATGATTTCATTGTTGCAATTAAAAAACAATTTTATCCATTGGCATATAAACAAAAGACAACTATGGAATGGAAAATTTTTAGACAAGCTAAAGGACAGAGTGTGCAAAGCTTTACTCAAGAGTTTAGGAGAAGAGCTTTGGTTTTGGGAGTAGATTTGTGTTCTCAAGAAACATTACTCAATTACATTGGAGCTTTACATAGTTATTTGAGACATACTATACTCATGTTTAATCCTTCGAATCTAGATGAAGTTTGTATACAGGCTACTCATTTGGAAGCAAGAGGAAGGAACGACACTCATGAGGGTAACAGGAAGACATTCAGCCATGGATACAAGGGAAAGAAGAAGTTCAAGGGCAATGGCAGAGAGAATGTCGTTGTTAAGAAAGAGGGAGAAAAATTCACATGTAAAAATTGTTCAAAAGATGGCCATGATGAAGACCATTTTTGGAAGCTTAATCCTGAAAGAAGACCCAAAAAGTTTGGCAACAACAAAAAAGGGAAGTCAAAGATTGTTGCAACTGTTCAACATGATTTAAGTTCGGATTCAGGTGATGAAACGAAGATCACAGCTATGGGTCATCAAGGTAATGGTTCTATTGCAAGCACTAGTTCTTCAAGTAACAATAATGTCAATGTAACTCAACAAGAAAAAGTGAGAATTAAACGTTTTCACATAAGGGTTGTTTCAAAGCATACTAAGATAGACACTTTATTTGATACTAGATCTCAAGCAAACCTTATTTCTAAAGAAATTGTTAAGAAACTTAAGTTGGAAACAATTCCACATCCTAAGCCATACCCTCTTGGTTGGATATGTGATAATGCTAAGTTACAAGTAACAAGAAGGTGTAAACTTAGGTTTTCT
>ML776581.1:6389609-6437973 GCA_009831015.1 Picea engelmannii
GTGTTTCGAGATATGTTTGAGGATGTTCGTTGTGTGCCACAAGTAAACCTAGCAATCGAAAGTTGGGTTTGTATACTCCACTTCTAGTTCCTTCTCGACCTTGGGAAAGTATTTCCATGGATTTTGTAGGTGGTTTACCTATGCCGAGATGAAGTCATGATTATATTTATGTTGTGGTTGATCGATTTAGAAAAATGTGTATTTTGATGCCTTGTACTAAGCAGGTTACAGTAGAACAAATGACACAGTTGTTCTTTCAAAATGTTTGGGTGCATTTTGGATTGCCTAAGTCCGTTATTTCGGATCGGGATTCTCGATTTGTTGGAAGTTTTTGGTCAAGTTTATGGGCACTCATGGACACCAAACTTAAAAAGAGCACAACTTTTCATCCGCAAACACATGGTCAGACAGAGGTGGTAAATCGTACAGTGGTGCATCTTATTCGTGCTTATTGCCACACGCATCCTAAACTTTGGGATGAGCATTTACATTACATTCATCATGCGTACAATCGAGCTAAGCAGTCTTCGACTCAAACATCGCCATTTGAAGCATGTTTTGGCTATTTTCCCAAGTCTCCTTTAGATTTTATCTTTGGGAAAGATATTGCTGTCGATGGTCAATATGACATTGATAGGGCATAAAAGTTCATTGAACAAATTCAGTCGATACATCAAGTGGTGCAAGAGCAGTTGGAAAAGAGTCAGGCAAAGTACAAGACGAGACATGACAAGCATCATGTTGATCACCATTTCCAAGTTGGAGATGAATTTTGGCTTTACATAAGCAAGGAGAGGCTTAAAGGAGAAGGTAAAAAGTTGAAACCGATTCGATATGGTCCTTTCAAGATTATCAACAAGATTGGTAACAATGCTTTTCGTTTAGATTTGCCTCCTTATATGCAGATGTATGCAGTTGTTAATGTTGAGAATTTGAAGTTGTATGAGCCTCCATTGATTGATGATCAAGGAGAGCATGTTCAGATTCCTTCCATAGATGATTTTTCCCCAGAGTATCTTACAGAACTGCATGAAGACACCATCCTTGACAGGAGAATGCGAACTTCAAAACGAGGAAATGTGGAGTATCTTCGAGTTGGTCTTAAAGGGACGAATCCAAGAAAAGCCAAGTGGATTGAGATTGGAAGGGTGAGGGAACTATACCCTCATCTTCACATAGACTGAAAATAGTCTTTTGGAGGTCCAAAAGCTTCCTAATGGGGAGGTGTGATCAGGGGATCAAATTTTTCTCAAAAATTCAGGGGGGCTCGGAATCACTTCAAAACGGGCGAGAGCGTAGGCCTCATCGTTGCAAACCCAACACAACTCATTTCGTCTCAAACGGACTTCGGGAGCGAGAGATATTGCAATCTGTTTGGAATGTCAAATAGGGAAAAAAGGGGACGTTGACTGTACAGTCCGTACAGGCTGACGTGGCAGGGTCGTACGTCCATACGCCAACGTGGAAGAGGTGATGTGGATGACAGTTGGGTGAATTGGAATGCGACACATGGCATATTCTTGATCAATGGTAAGGTTCCACGTGGCCCAGTCATGGGCTGCCATGTGGCACTCCTTTATTGGCTAATGGTTTGATTAAAATTTTATGGGTCCGTGGGGGTCGAACCCCGGAACTCACCACCGGTGTAATGCTTTAACAAAGTCCGCACGACCAATATGCCCATACAATGTTGCTTACCATATGATGGTTTCCATTGTATTTAAATTTGAATGTTTGTATATATGGGCGGGGGTCGGGCCGGGGCTTAGCCCCGACCCGTGGTCGTATAGTTATTACATGTGGCCAATATATATATATGTATGCGCATGGATGTAACAGAGTTCGGTCACATTACCATATGACTATTATGCAAGCATGGGTTTTACATTGTGGTTATAATGGTTGGCACGGTTTTGAATGCGCTTGGTACTTGGCGCTTGGCCATTGGCTCATTGAACATTAGCCCTTTTTTCTTATAGAGCGCGGTCATATCATGACCCTCACATGCCCAGGTGCTAGGCGGTTAGGGGCTGGCGCGCCCATAACCATCCTACAGTTCGCATCGTTGGCGCGGTTGCACCCGGTGCTGGGTTTTCACGCTTTAAATTGCGTGTGTGCCAGGTTCATTTGACAAGGGTGCGTTTTGTAGATGCAAAGACAATAAGCTTGAAGGGGGGACTTCCAGGAGGCCTAACTTCTTCGTTTTTCAACCGATTGAGGTGCCGAAAAATCTCAGCTAGGGTATTTTGGACGCTCTGAAGCCATTGGAGTAGTCAGTTGGTCAGTTTGAGCATTGTAAGACATGTTTTTGAGCACTTTGAGCAATTAATAATAATGATCCATTGGAAGCTGGACCAAGAGATGTAGCCCAAGAGAGGGGTGAACTCCTTTATCAATTGCTGTGTTTATGTGCTTATGTTCATTAATTATGTTGCTGTCTATTTGTATCTTGCATGAGTAATCCTTTAATTAATGTGTTGCAAAGTTGATCCATTTGCTTTTAACACATAACATTTACTTGCAAATAATTTCAAGATTTTCAAGTCTTCTTCATTTTTAGATCATTGGATTAGAGAGACTCCTCACCTTCCTCATGAGGTCGATTAGGGTAAGGGGGCACACCCATTCTTGGCGAGTTCATGCATTTTTGCTGAGAGAGAAAGAAGAGAAGAGAGAGGTCGAGCTTAGAGAAGAGAGACATCATTTGCAGGAGGAGAGCACACATCCCAAGGGAAAAAATAGGCATGGATTACGAGGAAGTAGACAAAATTTATTATCAATCCATACAGTATGGATTAGAGAGGATGTACAACATTTATTGTGCAGAGTTTTCGAGGAAAACAACAACACAAATTTCCAGGAGTATTTGGCATGCATCCCAAGGCTACCGTATAGTTATTCTAGGCATAGAAATCGAAGAGGTTGATGGACATATTTTTCTGGGTGAGAAAAGTCCATATAGTCCATACGGACCTACACATAAATTGAGGGTCATACAACAGAAAATTTTTGGGCACGATTTTCAAGTTGTTGGGCACATTTTTCAAGGCATTTGTTTAGCTGGGTTTTCTGTATAGGAGCAGCAGAAATTTGGCACGCATTTTGAGGATAGTCCGTACAACATTTAATGGTGTGACAACCGTACAATGGTACAAATTTATGGTTCATAAATCGAGAAGAAAAGCTACAGGAATGTCTAGATAAGTTTGTAAATTTCTGAAGATGAATATGTTGTAAAATAATTTCTCAGAAGCCCTTAAATACTAAAAATCCCTCTCTCACTGGTTTTCCCCTTGTGGGTTTTTCCAAGGTCGATGTTGGACCAAAAATTCCTGTCTCTATAATTTTCTGAGTTTTATATGCTGCTGATATTTTATTTTTGCGTTATAAACGATGTTCAGAATCCTCGTGTTTCAGTTCTGAAGTTTATTTTCTACTATGTTTTTATATGCTGATATAAAACTAGGTTTGGGCATTTAACATTGGCTGAAAAATCAGCGAGACTGAAACTGGGTTGGGGTCTAAATTTTTTTACATGGTATCAGAGCTGAGTTGAAGGGAAGCAGGAATTTCAACAGTCAGAAAGTTGGGACAACAGTCACTTCACAGGGAAGATTTTTGAATTTGATATTTTCAGCAGAAAAGGGTCAATGGCTATAGGTTTGAGGGTTGAGGACAGACTTTATGGGGAAGCAAAGTTTGGTGCTTGGAAGGAGAGGATGATCTTGCTTTTGCAAGAAAACGAGTTGTGGGACATTTTGGAAAATAGCACTTCTCATCCTGTTGTGGTACCTACTGATGCTACTCTTCTTGCAGCCTATACTAAGAAGAGTATCAAGGCTAAGAGATTTATTATTGATTCCATCAAGGATCATTTGATTCCTCACTTGACAGGGAAGACACATGCCTATGAGATGTGGGAGTCTTTGACTAAATTATACCAGAGTACAAATGAGAACCGTAAAATGGTTTTGAGGGAAAAACTAAAGAGCATAAAAATGACCAAGGATGAAAATGTGGTCACATACCTTACTAGATTGACACAAGTGAGGGATGAGCTTGGAGTTGTGGGGGAATCCATAGTTGACAGTGATCTTGTGAGAACAACATTGAATGGAGTTTCCAAAGAATGGGTTGTTTTTTTGGAGGGCATTTTTGCTAGGGATAAGCTTCCCGGTTGGGAACGTCTTTGGGATGATTTTGTTCAGGAGGAGACTCAGAGAGGTTATTTACATGGTAGTTCATCTACAGGTCATGAGGAGGAGAATGTGGCTCTTGCTACCACTAGCAAGAAGAAGTTCAAAAAGGGTCCAAAGGGAGGACACAAGCCCAAGGGTGAAGGGAAGAAACACATGAGCAAAGTTAAGTGCTTTGCATGCCATAAGTTTGGGCACTATGCAGGTCAGTGTCCGAACAAGAAGAAGAAACAAACAACAACTTCAGTAGAGGTGGAAGAGTTTTCCACCAAGTTTGACAGGGAATTTTCCTTGATTGTGTGTCTATCCTTGAGGACCACTACTTCAGATACTTGGCATATTGACATTGGTGCCTCTCGCCATATGACAATGGTTCGTTAGCAATTGAAAGATCTTACATAGTGTGGAGATGAAAAGGTAGTGCTTGGAGATGACCGGGAGGTCAAGGTGGCTGGTTTTGGGACCATATCATTTCGGAGGGAGTCTTTGCCTCCCATGACTTTGACAGAGGTTCTATATGTTCTGGGCTTGAAGAACAACTTAGTGTCAGTTTCTACTATTGAGGAGAAGGGATATGAGGTCTTTTTCTGTGATGGGTAGGTGATTCTTTTCCCTAGAGGATCTAGCATCACTTCAGCTAAAGTGATTGGTACTAGACATCAGAGGTTGTACAAGTTTTTGTTCCAGCCAGTGAGAGCAGTGATTCATTCTACAGTAGCAGCAGTGACCTATGTGAGCTATGGAACAGGAGGATGGCACATTTTCACCATGGGGTTTTGAGAGTTCTGAGGGAGATGGTGACGAGAGTTCCATATTTCAGTTCAGAGCACCATGAGTTGTGCAAGGGGTGTGCTTTGGGAAATTACACCAAGACTTCTTTTCCGAGAAATGATAATAGAGCAACAGGGATACTTGATCTTATACATTTAGATGCATGTGGCTCGATGTCTTCAACATCGTTGATTGGTTCCCTATACTATGTTGTATTCATTGATGACTTCTCTTGGAAGTCCTGGATTTTCTTCATGAAGACCAAAGGACAGGTCTTCAGTCGGTTCCAAGAGTTCAAATCTCTTTTGGAGAACTAGACAGGGAAGAAAATCAGAGTCCTGAGATCAAACAATGGGGGTGAGTATACCTCCAAGGAGTTCATGGAATTCAATGCAGGAGAGGGCATTAGGAGGGAGTTGATTGTTCCTTACAACCCTCAGTAGAATGGGGTTGTAGAGAGGAAGAACAGGGCCATTGTTGGGGCTGCAAGATCCATGTTACATGATCAAGGGCTGCCACTATTTCTATGGGCTGAGGCATGCTACACTACAGTTTATCTGCAGAACAGGAGTCCTCACAGGGCCGTGGGGAGCATGACTCATGATGAGGATTTCTCTGGGAAGAAGCCTAAGGTGGGGCACCTTCGTATTTTTGGGTGCATCGCATTTTCATATGTCCCTTCTGAGAAGAGGACAAATCTGGATCCCATGACAGAGAGAGGGATCTTTGTTGGGTACAATGAGACTTCAAAGGATTTTAGTATATACCTTCCTTCCTTGAGGAAGATTGTCTTGAGGAGGGATGTCATATTTGAGGAGGACAAAGCCTTTAGGAAGTCTAGAGGGACATAGAAGGATGAGAAGTCTTCACCACATATTCAGGTGAGTCCACAGCAGATTACAGTGACACAGAGTTTGGGTCCACCAGTTTCGGGGACGACAGGTTCACAGGTGACAGGGCCACATGATTCAGGTTCACAGGCTATTGGTCCACAGGTTTCAGGATCAGGTACTTTAGAGTCTACTTCAGGATCATTGTCTTCAGGAGATGGGGTTGAGCAGGGAGAGTCCCCTCCACAGGACACTACTTCAGAGAGGAGGAAGCCCAAGTGGCTTTAGGACACTTTGAGGGAGGCACAAGGTTCAGTGGGGAATCCAAAATACGCAGTGAGGGAGAGTAAACCTCCCAAGAGGTTTTGCAGCTACATCGCGATGGTGAGAAATATTCGGGAGTCTAAGCCTTCCAATTTTGAGGAGGCCACTGGTAGATAGGTATGGAGAGATGCCATGATGGAAGAGTACAATTCCATCATGAAGAACAATGTCTGGGAAGTTGTTACTAGACCTGATGGGAAGTCAGTGGTGACTTCCAGGTGGCTCTATAAACTAAATCATGCTGCAGATGACAATATTGAGAAGTATAAATCTCACTTTGTGGCTTGGGGGTTTTCACAGGTTGAGGGAGTCAACTATGATGAGACCTTTGCACCGGTTTCTATATACACTTCGATCAGGGAAGTGATCTCCATTGTAGCAGAGATGGGTTGGAAGATCCACTAGATGGATGTGAAGACCGCATTTTTGAATGGTCTTATTGAGGAGGAGGTGTATATTGAGTAGCCATTGGGATTTAAGGTGCATGAGAGAGAGTCTCATGTGTGTAGACTGAAGAAGGCATTGTATGGGCTGAAACAAGCTCCCAGAGATTGGTATTCGAGGATAGATGCCTATTTGCAGTAGTTGGGTTTTTATAAGAGTGAGGCGTATCCCAACCTCTACTTCATTGTGGTTGGAGAGGATCCTCTCATTCTTCTGCTATATGTGGATGATATTTTCATTACAGGGGCAGAGAAACTCATCAGCAGCTGCAAGGAGAGCCTTGCTTCAGAGTTCGAGATGAATGACATTTGACTGATGCATTACTTTTTGGGATTGGAGGTTTGGCAGGAGCCTAGACACATCTTCCTGTGACAGGGGAAGTATGTGTGTGACATTTTGAGAATATTTCAGATGGGAGATAGCAGGCCCATGACCACTCCCATGATTACCATCTGGAAGAAGCTTCATGCTTCTGAATCACAGTTGGTGGATTCCACTTTGTATCGTTAGTTGATCAGGTCATTGATGTATTTGGTCAATACCAGGCCAGATATTTGTTTTGCTGTCAACACTCTCAGTCAGTTCATGGTGGAGCCTAGGAGAGTGCACTGGGTGGCAACAAAACATGTGCTTAGGTATCTTTGTGGTACGATATATTATGGTTTGGACTATCAGAGAGGAGATGGAGTTCGTCTGTTTGGTTATACAGACTCGGATTGGGCAAGATGTGTCAGTGATAGGAAAATCACTTCAGGGTGTTGTTTTGGATTGGGATCAACAGTTGTGTCTTGGTTCAGTCAGAAACAAAAGTTAGGGGCTTTGAGTTCTGTAGAGGCTGAGTATATGGCATCTAGTCAGGCCAGTTGTGAGGCTCTTTGGCTTCGCAAGATGATGGTGGGATTGTTCGGTGTGTAGTTGAGGCTTACTATGATTTACTGTGATAACCAGAGTTGCATTAAACTCTTGGAGAATCCAGTTTTTCATGACTGGTCTAAGCATATCGAGATTCGTTATCACTTCATCCATGACTATGTTCAGAGAGGAGATGTGGAGCTACAATACATATCTACAGAGGAGCAGGTTGCAGACATACTCACCAAGGCATTGGGCAGAGGCAAGTTTGTATTTTTTAGGGACAAGCTTGGAGTGGTTGGTAACACTTTCCTCGATATGAGGGAGTGTTAAATTTTTAATTAAATAAAGTACCAAGGCAAGTGTTTCTCTTCCCTAGGCGCCTAAGGGGTGAGAAAGTGCCTAATGTGGGCCCTAGTCATTTAATTTGTGAGATGCAAATTAAAAGGTGACTTTATGACTAAAGTGAGGGTGAGTGAAGAGACATCAAATCTCAACCACTCATCTAATCTAATCTCAGCCATTGGATTAGAGAGACTCCTCACCTACCTCATGAGGTCGATTAGGGTAAGGGGGAGCACCCATTCTTGGCAAGTTCATGCATTTTTGCTGAGAGAGAAAGAAGAGAAGAGAGAGGTCGAGCTTAGAGAAGAGAGACAACATTTACAGGAGGAGAGAACGCATCCCAAGGAAAACAACAGGCATGGATTACGAGGAAACATACATAATTTATTATCAGTCTGTACAGTACGGATTAGAGAGGTCATACAACATTTATTGTGCATAGTTTTCGAGACAAACAACAACACAAATTTCTGGGAGTATTTGGCATGCATCCCAAGGCCGTCGTAGAGCTATTCCAGGCACATAAATCGAGGAGGTTGCTGGGCATATTTTTCTGGGTGAGAAAAGTCCATACAGTCCATACAGACCTGCACAAAAATCGAGGGTTGTACAATAGAAAATTTTTGGGCACAATTTTCAAGGTGCTGGGCATGTTTTTCAACGCATTTGTTTAGCTGGGTTTTCCATACAGCAGTAGCAGAAATTTGGCACACATTTTGAGGACAGTCTATACAACATTTAATGCTGTGAAAACAGTACAATGGTACAGATTTTTGGTTCATAAATCGAGAAACAAAGCTACAAGAATGTCCAGATAAGTTTGTAAATTTTTGAAGATGAATATGTTGTAAAATAATTTCTCATAAGCCCTTAAATAATAAAAATCCCTCTCTCACTGGTTTTCCCCTTGTGGGTTTTTCCAGGGTCGATGTTAGACCGAAAATTCCCGTGTCTATAATTTTTTGAGTTTTATATGCTGCTGATATTTTATTTCTGTGTTATAAACGATGTTCAGAATCCTCATGTTTCAGTTCTGAAGTTTATTTTTTGCTAAGTTTTTATACGCTGATATAAAACTAGGTTTGGGCATTTAACATTGGCTGAAAAATCAGCAAGGCTGAAACTGGGTTGTGGTCTGAATTGTTTTACAACAACACCAATCCTTCACACAGTCTCTTACAATTACTTGCACTAGCCTTGAAATCCTCACACAATATGCACAAAGCACTTATAACTCTTGATCACATAGATCCAACTCTAGCACTTAGCACACCGACCTACTAGGTCTCTTTCGGTCTCGGTCTCGGTCTCTCTCTTACATTTCCTAGATACTTATTTATGCATTACAAAATAGTCCTAAACATGGGTAAACCCATGGGCCGACATCCCATACCCATTAGATAATCTTGAATCCCAAAAAGGGCCCTAAAAGGGGCCGAGATCCCGCAATCTCTACTTCATCTTATGCTCCACCTTCGACAGCCCGTCGAAGTCCCAAAATTAGGTCAAACATGACCAAGAATCCTCAAAACTTGGTAAAGGGACAACAAGCATAATCTTCTTAGTGTCAATCAGATATGTGACAGAGGATGTGAAGTCACTTTCACTTCCAAGAATTGTAAAATAAAGATAGTAAACACAAGAGAGTTGATTGAAAAAGGGGTTAGAACTGAAAACAACGTATATGTTCTAAAGGAAGATAAGGAGAAATGTCATTTAAGAAAACTTGATGAAAGTTAGTTATGGCACACAAGGCTTGGACACCTGAATTTTGATCATATTGTCAAACTGAATAATGAAGTCGCTGTGAAAGACCTTTAAAGAATATCTAAGCCTAATAACTTTGTATGTGAATCCTGTCAAATGGGGAATTTGACTCATGCTCAATTCAAATCGAAGAGTTTCACATGTTCATAGAAATGAATTCAAATTATTCATATGGATATGTGTGGACCATCGCAGAAGGAAGGAACTGGAGGAGAATGCTACTTTATGCTAGTTATTGATGACTTTTCTAGACTTACGTGGGTTGCCTTTCTGAGAGAAAAAATCTGATGTGTTTGAGAAGTTCAAAACATTTAAGGCATTAGATGAGAATCAGACAGGAAGGAAGTTAAAGGAAATTCACTTAGATAGGGGAGGAGAATTTCTTTCAAGAGATTTCAAAGAATTCTGTGACAGACATGGAATTAAAAGAGAATATACTATTCCAGGTACTCCTCAAGAAAATGGAGTTGTAGAATGCCAAAATAGATCTGTTCAGCAAATGGAAAGGGCTATGATGAGTGAAAGGGACATTTCACAAACCTTCTGGGTGGAGGCTGTTGACACGACTATTCATATTCTAAACAAACTTCATCTAAGGCTGAACAGTGATAAAACTCTATATGAGTTGTGGTTTGGTCGACCTACATCAATCAAGCACTTCAAAGTACTTGGAAGTAAATGATACATCAAGAGTAATGATGATCATTTGGGAAATTTTTATAGTAGAGTTGATGAAGGTATCTTCTTAGGATATGAAACGAACATTAAAGGATACAGATGCTTTAACAAAACAATGCATAAATTAGTAGACTATATTGATGTTCGAATTGATGAAGAAGCTCCTGTAAAAGATCAATAGAGAATAAGCACTAAGCCAAATGAAAAACATGATGAGAATAATGAAGATAAAGAACAAAAAATCTCAAATCTACAAGAATATGATGAATCAGGTGGAGAAGAGACACCCAAACAAGAAGAGTCAGGACAACAATCAACATCAAATCCTTCCTCCATAATTACTCAAAAGAATCATCATGAAAGTCAGATAATTGGTGAGAAAGACAAAGGTGTACAAACCAGGAGAAGGATAATCAAAGACACCAAGAAATCACATATAGCCTTCATATCCATAGTGGAACCTAAAAAATTTAATGAAGCCAGTGAAGACATAAATTGGTTAAAATCAATGAATGAGGAATTGGACCATATTGAAAAGAATGACACTTGGGAACTCGTTCCTAGTCCAAAAAATAAAAATGTAATAGGATCCAAATGGGTCTACAAAAACAAGATGAATGAGCAAGGAAATATTGTAAGAAACAAGGCTAGATTGATCTGTAAAGGATATGCTCAAATAGAAGGACTGGATTTTGATGAAACATTTGCGCCCATAGAAATATTAGAAGCTATTATAATGTTTCTTTCCTATGCATTTCATAAACAATTTAAAGGCTATAAAATGGATGTCAAGTCATATTTTCTAAATGAAGATCTAAAATAAGAAGTATATATGGAACAACCAGAGGGTTTCCAACTGTCAGGTAACCCTTACTTTGTCTGCAAGCTGAATAAAGCCTTATATGGGTTGAAACAATATCCTCATGCCAAGTATTACAGACTGGATAAGTATATTCAAGACAAAGGGTTCAAGAGAGGAACAATTGACAACAATCTATATATCAAAACAGAGGGTAATGATTTTCTCATTGTGTTGGTCTATGTAGATGACATCATCTTCAGAAGCAATAATGCTTCATTGGTACAATGGTTTGCTTCTGCCATGCAGTCTGAATTTGAAATGTCTATGATAGGTGAACTGTCATTTTTTCTTGGTCTGCAAATTACTCAGAGGTCTGAAGGAATATTTGTTTCTCAGGAGAAATATCTAAGATAAATGTTGAAAAGGTTTCAAATGGAAGATTCTACACCTATGACCACACCTATGTTCATTGGATGAAAATTAAGAAAGGATGATGACTCACCTGATGTTGATTAGAGTTCATATAGGTATATGATAGGCAACCTATTGTACATCACAACATCCCGTCCAGACATAATGCATGTTGTTGGAATGGTAGGAAGGTATTATCGGGCTGCACCTAAACAGAGTCATCTATTAGCTGTCAAAAGAATATTCAGATACTTGAAAGGAACAATGAACTACGACCTATGGTATCCTAGGAATCAAAATTTTCAACTATTAGTCTATTCAGATGCTGATTGGGCTAACTGCATGGATGAAAGGAAAAGAAAGAGTGGAGGTTCATTCTTCTTAGGAGATTCTCTTATAGCATGGTTGAGAAAGAAGCAAGGTTCCATTTCCTTATAGACTACATAAGCTGAATACATTGCAACTGCCACTTGATGTACCCAATTATTATGGATGATTCAAGCACTTTCAGACTTGTAGGTAAATTATAATGCACCGATCCCAATTCATTGTGATAATACTAGTGCAATTAGTGTGTCAAAGAATCTTCTATTTCACTCCAAGACCAAGCATATACCCATCAAGTATCACTTCTTGAGGGAACATGTAACCAACACTGTTGTTTCTTTGCATTATATTCCATCCAAAGATCAGATTGTTGATATCTTCACTAAACCACTTGCAAAAGATCAGTTTGAGTATCTACACCAGAAGTTGGGTGTGACCTTGTTATCAAGTTAAAATAGTCTATCTGATCCCGGGGACATTGCTCCTAGTATATCTGATCAAGGGGAGCATAGAGTCACTCTCCATTGCCTTTGACATTTATGTCAAAGGGGGAGAAAAAGGTGTTGTCTGTATGCTAGAGTTGGAGGTCTAAGCAGAATAGTGCAGCCTTTCAGGGTTGCCATCAATGCCAAATGGGGATATTGTTGGCATGTTTATAGGAAGAATGTGCTTGTCATTGATGGCAAGAAAAACAATGAACCAAACCTCGATAAAGATTAGAAGAGATAGCGGTTTCCAGATGAGGTCAAAGAGACAGAATCGCAGGAGGAGCAAAGGTCGAGACCCCTGAACACTTAGAAAGCCTTCTATGTCGGAGAGATCAGAAGATTAGGAGGAAGAGGGACAATGGTCATTGGATCACTGATCCAGAGGACCAAAAACTGTCGGATTGAATTAATTAAGGATAGGATAAGCAGGGCAGAATGATTGAGAATTTGATCATCCAAATTTTCGTCAGCTGTCAGATTGATTTAAGTGGAAGGACATGATAAGCAAGGGATGAGATCTGAGATTTCGATCACCCAAAATTCTGTCAGCCGTCGGATCGAAATAAGTGGAAGGACAGGACCCCCCCAACCTTTTTTCCTTTAACCATGGCGGGTGGTCTAAGTTGGTAGTATTTCTCATGTGGGACCCTCATATGTGTCACCTTCTTGTCAACTTGGACCCCCCTCACTCATTACCACTTACCGCTTAACCCCCCCTCCGAGAAAATCACCAAACCACTCATACATACCACCTCCATACTCTGACGTCACACTCCACTACCTGCTACACGTCACACTCCACTACTGCGCTCTGCCTCCACCTCCACTACACTGCCTACATATCTCACCCACGTTAGCATACCACCTCAACAAGGACATGTGGCAGACCATGTCAACAAGGACATGTGGCATACCACGTCAAAAAGGACATGTGGCAGACCATGTCAACGAGGACATGTGGAATACCATGTCCACAAGTACACATGGCATAATCAAATGATGACAAGTGTCAAGAGGAAATTGGCTCATGCCATGTCAACAAGTGACGTAAGAAAGATATGTCACTTTGGGATATTTACTTCGGAAGTTTCATCACCAACAAATGTCAAAAGTCCTGAAGTCACGAAGGACAAAGGTTTGAAGTCGCTCTCATCTATCTGATCTGAATATCACTTCAGGTGCATTCTCAACCGCTGATCTATTTCAGTGGAAGGACAATGTAAGTGGAAGTGTTAACCAATATCAAGTGGTCTCCACCGCCTATGACTTATTCAACAGGTGACCACTCCGGAGGATAATGAAGCAGCAATTAGCCTAAAGTCCTGAAGTCCCGAACACCGAAGACCCAAAGAAGACCTTGGTCATTGATCGCCAGGAGGGGTACGTGTCAAAATATTATGCATTCGGGTGAAAGAACTCTGGGAGAAATGAGTGCATAGGAGTTGAAACTCCCGAAGCCCGAAGTGATGAAATCACTCATGATCGTTGATCGTGCAGGAGGGTACGTGTCAATAGATTGTTGAATCCGGGTGAAAGTGTTCATTGAAAAGAGAAACGCTGAAGAGTTGAAAAGTCTGAAGTCTTGGAGTGGAGGATAGTCATTGGATTAAGGAGGACATATGTGAGCAAATCTTCCATTTCGGAAGACATCCAGTTAGAATAAACGAGAAGTTGAGATTCGAAATCTCTGAAGTCCAGAGACCCGAAGGAGATCTCGACCATTGATCCGAGAGGGACATGAGTCAGTGGATTGTCAACTCCAAAAGACTGATGTATAGAGGAAATCAAGGGTTGAGATTTGCAACTCCCGAAGACCGGATCATGAAATAAATCACAACCATTGATTTAGGAAAATTAGATATGATCTGCAGATCATGAAAGAACAAATTTGAACCGTCCGTTCAGGAGCACCATCAATATCGTGTGATCGAAGGTCCCATTGCATTGCTAGGATTGAAGATGCATGAACTTTAAAAATCTGAAGGGGGGCCGCAATCAAAACCACAGTTTTGGAGAAAGGACATGTGGAGGCTCGAGGTACATTGTGGGGAAAACAATAGTTTGATACAAACCACCTTTGGACGCACCTCCAATATCGTGGTCACTTGAGATCTTTGCCCAAGGCCATATCGAGAAATAGAGACAATCCTCACTAGATCGATATCGAGAAGCACCTTTTGAATAGGCGTTTGGTCATCGCCGATGGTCACGTGAAGGAAGGGGCTTAGAAGCCAAAAATGATTGACTGTAACTACTAGAGAATACAAAGAGTTACGACTGCGAGAGAAGCCATATAATCTCAGGATAACACCCACTAATGATGAACAGATTCAAAATAACCGCTAGGGAAGATGAAGAGTTTGAATGATGATCAGGCAGAGGTCTTGAGGTGAGAAATACATGCAGAACATAAAATATGGTGTGCTTTTTCGATAGTTATGCATGTGGGTAGAATGTGATCGTGGACAGGACCTAAACTGTAGATCAGAGGTGCACCATATAGCATGCATAGATAACACAAAGTATAAAGGAAGAAGATAAGTTGAACAGAGGGATGACAGTGCATAGCAGGAGAAAGAGTAGAGTATACAAGTAGAACAAAGTAATATAAGTTGGAAGAGGCAGATGAGACATGGAGCTGTGACAGACCATATCAGAGATAGAGCTATTGATATTATGGTAGTTACAAGAGGTATTTACCTCCACGTGTAAACCTGACAAGGATAGAATACTCCAGGAAGCAAGAAGAAACCCTAATGAGTTGGCTAATAACCCTAGAAGACTTGTCATCTCAAGAAGATAATTTATATTAGGTTATTAGCCTCCAAGAGAAGAAGTTGACGAGAAATAATAATATATACTGAACAGAAAAATACCTAGAATGAGAATTCGGCCCAAGAAGTTAGCCAGAATTAGTATAAATACAAGAGGCCAGTTCTCATTCTGGTAGGCAGTCTCAGAATTGTAGTGCCCAGTCTTGTGTGCACTGTAGTGCCCAGTCTTGTGCGTAGATTTGAGGAGAGTTGCCATTGCAGCTGTTGTAGCTAGCAGATCACGTTTGGATTGGACTATCTCTTGGCTAGGGTTTGGACTATCTGATTAACTCTTGTTGGTGCACTATCCTTGGGGAAAGGTGTGCTACCCTTTGTTTGGCTATCTAGCCTAGGGTTTTCTTCCAGAATGATTCTCTGTCAAGGTTAAGGTGCTAAGAGGGTGGCTTTGGCCTATGGTTGTGTGACAAGGGTATTGTCAATGGTAAAACAAGAACACATTTTTCATATTCTAATAGGTTATGGGCCCACACCTCCTTCATTCAGTCTAAACGTTGGAAGGAAACATAGCCGCTAGGATATTGAGCTCGCTAAGGAACTGCCGCTAGGGTTACTAGCAGAAGAAACTTCCAAGACACTGTTGCTAGGGTTACTAGCAGGAGCAATTGCAAAAACCCTAATCCTCTTGTTGAGGCACCTTAAGTGAATGGATTGACCTAATCTCTAGATAGATCAGTGTGCTCTAGCCTAGCGCATCTCCTGATACTCTCAGCAAGTCAAGACGTGAAGTTTGAGTTTATGGTCAAATCTAGGGTTTGACCAAGTCAAAGCAACCATGACTTATTCTATGAAGTCAGAGAACAAGTTAGATGGAGCCTCTAACTTCAGAGCATGGAAGACAAGGATTGACCTCATCCTTGCCAAGAATAAAGTGCTATATATCGTGAAAGGAAAGATCGTGAAGCCAGAGTTTGAAGAAGGAAAAGAGAAGGATTCGTAGAACGTTGCAGCTATGGAGAAGTTCAAAGACAGTGATATCAATGCTATGAGTATCATAGTGGAATATATAAAAGACCACTTGATACCCTACATCTCCCATCTTGACTCATTAAAGAAGATGTACGATGCCCTAACAAATTGCTTCTCAGTCAGAAACATTGGACAAGTTATGAGTCTGAAGAATGAGCTTCATGACATGAAGATGAATGATGAGGACAACAGAACATCATATTTTGTGAGAATCTCTTAGTTAAGAGATCAAATACAAGCTATTGAAGAGATCATCTCAGAGAAGGAATTGGTAAAACATAGTACTCAATGGTCTTCCCAAGATGTGGGATGCATTTGTCACAAGCATGAACACAAGGAAGGAGTATCCAACATTTGAAGAACTTTGGAATTGTTGTGCTCAAGAAGAATCAAGGATCAGTGAAAAAGAGAAACCCCAAAAGAAGTATGATGATCAAGCCTTCACAAAAATATTCAAGAACTTCAGGAAAAAAAGGGAGTTTGGTTCAAGGAGGAAGCCAAATCAAGAGAAAGACATTTCAGAAGTACAATGCTTTGACTGCCAAAAGTATGGTCACTACAAGAATCATTGTCTCGAGCTAAAGAAAAGGAAGGAGAAACAAGAAGCATCAATTGCTGAAGAAAAGGAACCTACAAAGAAGACTAAGCAATATGGAAGAGAATTCTTCTTCTAAAGGTAACAAAACTCTTCTTATTTCTTGTACATATCTTGTTTGCATCGTCTCTGTACATATCTTGTATATCTATCTCTTGGAAGATAATGTGTTCCAAGATGAACTATACCTATGGAAAAACAACAAGATAAGAATGGATATCATTAGATAATACACATGAAAGGATGAAATACAAATAATGTGGAAGCTATTGCAAGATAAGACAAATCAATCATGAAGAGACTTAGAAGAAGCAAAGACGAAAAGAAGTCAACAATCGAGAGGAAATTGGAAAAATACTTATGACATTTTGTGGAAGACAACAAGACGAAAGCATGGACTCTGTTAGACAAGAGAGCCAATTATATATTGAAGAAGAAAATAAGGATGCAGATGGAAGCATGGACTCTATTAGATGGAGCGAGCCGATTATATGCACTCATACATGAAGCAAGGATTAGGAGGGAGCTAATCCTATGATCCATTTAAGATGATGAAGTATATATCCATGATAAAATCCATGAAAGACAATACGTATTATTCAAAGAGAAGCCTTAAAGTATCCTTGGTTGTCCATCCACATTCATGATCCTATGATGGAATCTTTAGGGCATGGAATCTATAAGAAACTCCATGGACCCGAGAACTAAAGAAACACATGAAGATTCCAAGAAAGAAATAGAAGCCAAAACAACCAGTCATTGTATCAAGAATCACAAGATTGTGAGCCTGATATAAGCTCAATAAAAGCAATCAAGAAGAGGAACTGAAAGTCGTGATGAAGAACAATGTATGAAAGACTTATGAATGAAAGCATTGTGAGATACAAAATTAGAGGTTCTCCCATATGGAGAGAGAAGACTATGATGATTACTTGTTCCAGTAAACTAGACTTATCTTTACATGAGTCATTATATCATCCACAACATCCATGAGTTGGAGTTCTACATCGGATGGATGTAAAGAATGTTCTCTAGAGAAATTGAATAAAGAGCGTATGAAGAGCAATCTCAAGACTTTGAGGCATACCGAAAAGAGACCCTTGTATGCAAATAGAAGAAGATAACTTGGTGGAGAACCTCCAGTGCACAACAGAAGTGTGGTGAAGATTTCCTATAACATCAAGATGATTACTCAGTAGATCAGATCTCATGATGACATAAGAAGTTCTAGATGGATATGTTCCAGTTTTCCAACAATGATATGCTCTATTGTTCAGAGCTACATGAATCCTTCACAGAAAATCATTGTTCCAGACTAAAGTACATTTAAAATAAAGAATTACATTATCCGTGATGAAGTCTAGAAAGGAGAAAGTGGTTCTCCAATACATATCTCCACAGATGAGCAGATAAGCAGACATTTTGGTAAAGCTTCTATCCAAGATGAAAGAGTTTGCGTACTCAAGCTGAAGCTCATGGAGATGACTTCCTTATTGAAAAAGGAAGAGATGAATCCCAAGTTGGGAGGGATCACTGAAAACATTATTGAGGACATTCATTTTCAAGATTGAAAAATAGTCCATCTTGGACAGATGCTTTCCTGTTCAGAAAGTGGATTGAGATTTCTGACGGACAATGATTTCCCATTGTGGTTAACATGGGAAAGGATCTAGATTGCTGATGTATCATAGATAGCAACTTCCCATTGTGGTTAACATGGGGAGTGGTATAGGGCAGTCTCTCTTCTTGAGGGTTACTCAAGAAGATTGGCCCGCCTCGCCAGACATGGATTTCTCATTGTGGTTAACATGAGGAATGGTCCATTTTGGAGGTTGATACATGACAGTCTTTTCCTCTTGTGGTTAACAAAGGAAATGGTCTGGACAATCATTCCTTAGGGTTTATACATTCTCTCTAGGGTGAACTTTTATTAGTGTAGGAGGAATGGCCCAGGGTGGGGAATGGTCCAGGCTCAACAATCAGGGACAAGCATTCCTTAGGGTTTATACATTCTCTCCAGGGTGCACTTTGATTAGTGTAGGAAGAATGGCCCAGGGTGGGGAATGGTCTAGGTTTAGAAGACATGACAGTTATTATTCCTTGCTTGAGAAGAATAGTCCATATATCTCATTGTTCTACTTTGAGGGCAGATATTCTTTCAGATCTCATAGATGTGAGTGAAAGATTGGCCTAGATGATTTAGTTTATATCATAACATTGTTTCTGTGCAGGTTGGTATCAGATGATTGTTATGAAGACTGTATGACAGTAGATGTATACTACTGTGGTGGATGTGTTCCACTGTTCGTGACTATACACTGTTGATCAAGTACTTGTGTGTTACTTGGTGTGGTAGTGTACCACTAGATTGTAGTTATGTACTACTATGGATAGACACAGTTGTGTTCTATTTTGTTCTGATTGCCTTGAAGACTATCATCAATTTATTGGAAATAATTATCAGCCAGATGAATGATGAACAAAGATTTTCTAGATAGAAAATGGTTTAGAACATTTGCTCTTCTAGATTAGAAGAATGGCTCTTGTATCACTCTATGGAGTGAGAATCATGTCTGATTACTCATATAGAGTATGGTTTCGAGAGATGATGTAGCTGATGATGATGATGGTGCTCATGATCTAGTCATGATCTAGTCTATATAACTACGTTGATGCTACCGGGTGAATGGTATGTTTTATGCTCAAGACCATTACCTGTAATACCTCCCTAGCTAGGAGGGAGTGTTGATATTATGGTAGCTGTGGGAGGTATTTACCTCCACGTGTAAACCTGACAAGGATAGAATACTCTGGGAAGCAAGAAGAAACCCTAATGAATTGGCTAATAACCCTAGAAGACTTGTTGACTCAAGAAGATAATTTATATTAGGTTATTAGCAGTCAAGAGAAGAAGTCGGCCAGAAATAATAATATACACTGAACAGACAGATACCCAGAATGAGAAATCAGCCCAAGCAGTTAGCTAGAATTAGTATAAATACAGGAGGCCAGTTCTCATTCTGGCAGGCAGTCTCAGAATTGCAATGCCTAGTCTTGTGTGTAGATTTGAGGAGAGTTGCCATTGCAACTAAGGCAGCTAGAAGATCATGTTTGGCTTGGACTATCTCTTAGCTAGGGTTTGGACTATCTGATCAGCTCTTGTTGTTTTTCTATCCTTGGGGAAAGGTGCACTACCCTTTGTATGGATATCTAGCCTAGGGTTTGCTTCCAGAATGATTCTCTGTCAAGGTTAAGGTGCTCGGAGGGTGGCTTCGGCCTATGGTTGGGTGACAAGGGTATTGTCAATGGTAAAACGAGCACACATATTTCATATTCTAACAAGAGCAAGTAAGTAAAGTTTTTTAAGATTCAATCCGGGTGGTAGGGTGGTGCTAGGGAGGATTGCAGTCCTCTAAATTCTAGTTGGTGTTAGAAGATATTCTGGGAGTTGGTGCTTCCATCTAGTGGGTGCTAGAGAAACCTGGGAGTTGGTGCTAGATAAATCTGAGAGTTGGCACTCTCTGCAAGTTGTAGCTTGCTATCAGAGGTTGTAGCCTGATATTTGAGTTGGATCTCAAAGACTGTGATGTACATGAAAGTTGGATCTTAACTGACATCCTAAGAAGAAGAGGTTTTCACCCTTATGGGGTTCCTCATGAAAATCAATGTCTCTATGTATTCAGTGTGATTGATCAAATATTGTATATCTATGCATGTTAAGTTGTCAACAACACATTAAATAATAATCTAGAAATAATCAGAAAATAACAAGAAAAGTTTCAAGCTTATATACATAGCTGATTCACCCCCCCTCTTAGTTATATTTTCAACACCATTCAATAATGGTATTAATGATAAGTAAATGAATAAATTCACATATTACATCAATAGACATATAATATTAACATATGAATCAATAATGACCATAATAA
This sequence comes from Picea engelmannii, assembly GCA_009831015.1. Taxonomy (NCBI): domain Eukaryota; kingdom Viridiplantae; phylum Streptophyta; class Pinopsida; order Pinales; family Pinaceae; genus Picea; species Picea engelmannii. Next base: position 6,410,172 of record ML776581.1, read on the forward strand.
TTCCATTTAGCATATAGTTTATTTAATCCCACCTTGATTTTGATTTAGCTGTGTCTTAATAGTAATTTGTTCACATTTAGGTTTAAGACTCATCCAAGTCTTTCAATTGAAACTTCACAATTATATTATCTACATATAGGGACCTTTGTCTAAACCCATTTACTTTTGATGGGAACAAATAAAATTGTTTTAGAAAATTCTAGGAAGGTGAGAGCCTGTACTTTGGAAATATAGTTTTTCTATAAGTTTCCACACATCCTCCCACATCCCTCCTTTTATAAAATTGAGTTCTTAGGTAAAAACATGGTTTTCCCCTTTCAATATTGTAATATGCATGATGTTTAGGAATATTTTTACTATTTGATGGTTTCATCTTTTGTAGCAGGTACAAGTTAAGTTCCTTGTGACCACAAAGATCATATTTTTAACATTTATAGTTTAAGGTAATCCAACCAAAGGCACCTATTTTTGTCTGTAAGTATGTCAATATTGTCTTTCATAATGTATTTTAATTTTTAAACTTTCAAATTGCAAATTCCTAAAGTCTTATGTCTATTATAGGATATTTATGCCCCCATATTCAATCTTAGATCTATCATATTGTTGTTGCTTCTACAAGGATGCTACAATGCTTTCAGTGAATTAATTACTGTCAAGACGTGGTTGTTTAAGTGGTTAGTTGGATAACTTCAACTGCAGATCCATTTTAAGAAAGAGAACATTTGGGTACACAATTATTGCCCTTGTCTAATAAACCTTTCAAAAATAGGACTGGTAATTTTTTTTTTGGGAGGGACTTTCACTCCACATTTATTGAATTTCTTCCTATTCATTTCTGAAATCGTGGTATTCAAGCCTACCTTACCCTCAATAAATTGAAGGGATGTCCAAGAATTTCTCCGAGATTGCCAGGATGTCGGAGCTTGCCAATCAATTAGATGTTCCTTCCTCTTCTATTTTGATAGCAGTTCATCATCCACTAAATCTGATCCCAAGCTTTTAGCGCAAACTCTTCAGCCTATATTTTAATATAATCCCTTGTGAGCTTAAAGTGATGGTAGAATATGCACATGTATTTCATGAGATTTTCAGTAGAATTAAAGATCAATGGGATGTTGTACATTGGTAATACAAGTTCAATGTGGCCACATTGACCAATGAAATGGAGAATAGGTTATCCACATGTAATACAACTTCCTTACTAATCTGTTGGACCAAGAGATGGATCATAAAGTCCCTCAGGAGTAGGGAACCAATCCATTGGAAGAACCAATATATATATATATATATATATATATATATATATATATATATATTGGTAGTTCTATTGCTATACATAAATCAAAAGTAGTTAAATTTCTTTTTATTGTAATTAAAGTTTATTAATATATTTTGAATTATTTTGAATTTTGATAAAACTTTAAAGTTTGGGGTAATCTCGAGTTCTATAGCTATACATAAAGAATCACAAGTAAAATTATAAAGAATCACAAGTAATCATTTACCTTCTTAAGGTCTGATAGACCAATTGGTCTTAGTGGATGCTAATCATCATCATCATCATCATCATATATATATATATATATATATATATATATATATATGAAACGCTGGAAATATAACATATTCATTGATGTACGTTTATCGTTTGATGATATCTTGTTGATATTTTATGGAAGATATGCCAAGGGTTTATCGTATCTTCATTGCTCTACTGATGACCTGGAGACGAAAACAAGATGGAGTTGTGATGAAACAACGAGTCACATTCATCATTGATGTCTCTCTTACCACTGACATTCATTGATCGTCTAACATACTAACGATGACCACATGATGTAGTTTTGACGAACTTCTAGGAAACATTTGTCAATCATTTGTCGCTCTTACGACAAAAATGCATCGATCATTCGATGTACTAGTGACGACAACATGATGGATTTGAGACGAATTGATTGGGGCACGTTCATCATTGTTTATTCACTATTACGACATATTTTTCATCTGTATTATGATGAAATATTGAATGTCTTAATTGTGACAAAGATTACACAATGAAAAACTAGTTGTTTCCTTCATCGTAGTTGTGACATTGTGATGATGAACATGCATTAGTAAATCGTCAGAAAATGGGTCCAATGTACTAGTGTATTCATGTTAGTTCTCTAGAATAATCCTACCAAGGAATAAAATATATCTTTGTTCACATTCTTCTCAGATAAGTGAGGAATTAGATGATCATTCACTGAATCCAATATAACCCTCTCAACTTTGATATCCTTCTTCTTGTGAGCTGCAAAGCTATTGGGTTTGTCAGTGGACCAACTACTTTGTCCAGTAACTCCCAAAGGTCATACTCCTTCAATTACAAAGAAAATATTGATCTCCAAGATAGGAATTTGGATGCTCCATTCAATCTGTCTTCAATTATCAGACTTTTTGATGCCATCCCTTATACCTAATAAATTTCCATGGAAATAACCTGCCGCTGAAACTACCCATGTACTAACCTGTATGACCTTGTACGTACCTGTCACCACTGGAACCTGTGTATGTATGTGAATTTCCTTAATTAAACCCACATATATATGACTATCTCAAAAGAAACCTATGTATGTATGTGACTATTCATTCTGTGACCTGTGTACAACTCCATACGACTAAAAAACCCTAGTTCTTCTTCAATACTATTGTTTCCCTGAAATACAACCCTTGATTTTTTACTGTTGGTTATGGATATGCTAATATCTCCTTGGATATCTGATAGATATTCTATCAGATGCTATGGATTTGAGATCATGCTTACTCTTAGAGCAACTGGTCTTATACCATGTTGAAATATCCTTACTCTGGAACTTAGGTATATTGTTATCTAGTGATTTCCTTACTATAAATCAAATTAGTAGCTCACAAAAAAACATACACTTTATGTAATATTCAATTTAAATAAAGATAGAGAAAGAAATATTGGAAACCAAAATATCAAACACAATACCCAAATATATTATTCCCATCAACTAATATTATCATTCAAATAACTTCAAGGCTTACAAAGGCTCTCGTACCTGGGAAAATGGCCTATAGAGAAATACAAAAAAGTATAGATAGTACCTGCAAACCATAACAACTCTTGATCTACTATACAACCTCTATATTTTATGTTTCCCAAGATGTATGCACATCTACTTAACAAAAAATGTGTGTACATGCATGTCTCCACTAAAACCTACATACATGCACCCAAAGACTACACATAAACTCAATATGACATGACCTTGTTGTTGTGGCTCCAATCTGCTAAAGCCCACTTGTGACTGCCCCTGTTCTGTCTTCTCCTTGACCCGATCTCTAGATGAAAATCCTTCTCCACCTATCCAATATCTCCTTGAATCACGGTCCTTCGTGATCCAATACTCTAAGAAAAAATCCTTCTCTGTTCTGCATCAATGTATCAAGTGTCTTCCTCCTTCACCATAGCCTTACTTTTATAAGATTGAGTTATGACCTAACCCTAATATTCAAAGTGATTGACGATTGAGATTAATTCTCACCTTACTTGAGATCAATGACTATTATTTAATTCACTACTGCTAATTAAAGCATTTCCTTTAAAAAAAAATCAACTTACTAATAAAATCATTTTAATTTAATAATTCATTTAATTAAAGTAGAGTATCAAGGTAGAAGGCTTTGGATGACTTCCACACGTTGTCTAGAAACTTAGACCTATGAAAAGTACTTGTCCGATGCTACCAACATCAATAGGAGGATGGACCCACCCAAATTGTCCAATCTCTCAAGTAAATATCAAGATTATATTGTGGAGGCAAGGTCCGATCAAAAGGAATCCCATGAGGCCTCCTTCTCTATCCATCTGCTCCTTTATCCAATGATCAACATTCTAGCAAGGTATTGTCAATTCATCATTTTATTCACGTGCTAGGTTGGGTATATAATGTATTATATTGCAAGGATTGAGTTTATAATGCTCTACATAATGTAAGAGCATGCTATGCTGGAAGGGTATGCACATGGTTAAAGTTTTAAATTAAAATTGTTAGTCCCCGCTGAAGGCTAGGACTATAAAATTATATTCGTCGTTGTGCATCCATTAGTTTTTATTTGACTACAAATATTTTCTTGCTGTCAAATGTACATATGCTTAACAAAATAATTGTTTTTTTTATAATATTTAAATTACTTTTATCACACATCTGATTGGCTCACCAATTATATGTCTTATAGATGATCTCTAACTGAATGCAGTTTTTTTAATATTAGGTTATACCTAAGTTTAGTTTTAATCACCGAATGCGCACACAATGAATTTTTTTTCTAAACTTAGATAACCTACATTTGGAGTTTTAATCTTAGATAACTACGCCATCTATTCATTGAAGTCATTCAATTAATGTCATTGGAATAAATACATGTGATTCCATATATTGGATGTTAAGTGTAATGCTTCCACCTATTTTTTTTTGAACGATCTTGTAACCAAATTTGTAATAGAATTTACAATTATCAACATTCCACTACATAATCTTTATTATCTTTGACTATTTAGTCTAGTTTGATGTCTCCTTTCTCTCCCATCCTCATATGTTATCTCCTAATATATTTCGTAGTTTCCTCCTCTATATATACCCTATCCAGACTATCTTTATAACTCTATAACTTGCATAGATGGTTGTACTTACAATACCCATATCTATAGTTCCTGGTAGACCATCCATGAACGAAGTTCCATCATTTCCTTCTCCCTCTCCCATGTTTTGTGATCTATTTAACAATAATTTGGACCATTGATTCAATCTTGGGTACCATGAGGCAAGTGGAGTTGGATTAGATGCATGCATAGTGAATGCAAATTTAGAGCTTAACCACTCCAATAACAATGACATATATGTATATACCATGTGAAGTGGATTACTTAACTCTTTAAGATGAGTCAATTTTTCCCCTTTTTAAAGCACTAATTACATTGCAACTATTTTGATTGTAAATTCATGGTCATGGTAATTATTTTTTTGGATTGAAAATTCTTGGACATGGTAAGGATACACATTAAAAGTTTGGTCCCAACTCTTTGTAAATTCAATTATCACCATGGTTATCATCATTTGGAAATTTGTCATGAACTAGTCATTGATCTCTTTCTTCATTATTAAATTTTTAGTTTATTAGTAATTCCAATAATCAATAGTTTTTCCTTTTCCTACTTTTAGTTTATTAGTAATTCCAATAATCAATAGTTTTTCCTTTTCCTTCCATATATCTCAGTTCATCAATATTTGATTTTAGGAAATATCCAATAAATGCACATAACTTCAGTTTGACTTTAGTGATTATGTTGTAGATTCTGTGAGAAATAGACACACACACACACACACACACACACACACAAAACACATACATAATATGAAAAAAAAAAACAATTACAAAATTCAAACATAGTAAAAAAAAAAAAAAAATTACAAAATCTACACAAAATAGACTAAGTCACAATGAATATTAATAAAATTGAATACAGTTTAAGTTAAATGAATATTGTATAAAACCAAAATAATGGCATCAGAGTCAAATACCATCCTATTTTAGAATATGAGGAAATAATTGTATGGTCATTATTGATATGGTTATGAATAAAGTTGCATTATCAAATTTATTGAGTCAAAGCATTGAAAAATTAATATGAATCTAATATGTGGATGATTACTTGAGCTTATATTTTTATTTAAGCAAACAATATCATCAGAGTTGCAAGTTTTTATACAAATTTCCAGAGATGGTCCCATAACTAAATCCTGAGAGAAGATCCTAGGGCCACTAGCATGCTAACCAGAGACAAAAAAGAATAAACCAAAACATAACATAATTTCAAAACCTACTGGGGAGTTAGCGCCTGCTTAATCCTAGAGGTGATGATGTGGCTCCCTGCTTCTTGATTATCTTGGAAAATTGTCTCTTCCCACGGGTGACCTCCCTCTTCCCCAATTTGTTCATCCTCATCGTCAACCATAATTGGGAATTGGAGGGATCCTAAGGGAGACTAGACGTCCTGACCTTTCCCATGATGATATGAGCAACGATTCAGTTGATTAACCTTGAACTTGATACCATGTTGGGCCCTGCAATAAATCTCTAATTTACCCTCCAAAATGTGAATAGTTTGGGGAATTTCAGCATTCTCTCACATGGTTTCGCTGACATCCTAGGATACCAATTCCTTGACCATCCAATAATATTTAACCATCCTGAAGTATCGAGTATCTCTAGTCCAAGGGTTCGCTGGGTCCGCCACCCACTTGGTCACTTCCTTTATTATCTCATCTTCCTTGGTCATTCAAAGCTGGGCTAAAAATCTATCCTTGATGGCATCTACCAACCTAATTTTGTCCATCGAGAAGTGGACCCAAAATGCTCCTCTGCGGCTCGAGCTTCCTTCTTTTCTCTGGAGAGGTGGAATTGACCCCTTGACAAGGATTCTTCCTTGTCATGGCAGCCTACAAATAACCTCTTGTTCTTTTTTTTCCATCAACGATCCATTCCCCCCCTCGACTTGAACCTACTTTTCATACTTAGAATCGACAGAAGGATTGGTTGAATGAAGATATGAGAGAAGCTCATTACGAGGCTTCTATACAACCTTCCCTCATATTTATCCCTAAACAAAAAAACATTAAAGTTACTGGGGAAGTACTTGGAGTTAAGTAGCCTGTGCCCGTGGTACATATTGCAAGTTTCCATAATGTCTAGGTAAATGATTGGACTCTTTACCAATGATCTAGAGCCATCAATACTACTCACAACGTGTAGCTGCTCCATCAAATGATTACTGGCTTGGACTTTCATACTAGTACCGAGGGATCTATCATCAATGGAAAGCTTCATAATAATTGTAATAGACCTAGGACATCTGAGAAAGACCTGGGATATCTGAGCCTTGGAATTCCTCTAGATGTTTTCATCATCTTCATTAGGGGGCAGGTTCTCATTTTCATGCATGGGTGTATATTTTCATCTGTCCTCTAGGTTCATATCAGGATATGATCCACCTACATGGGTGAGCATCCTCCCTTCCGCTGTACCTCTGATCCCTATACAAGGCCACTTGTCGTCTTGTCCTATTTCATGATGCAGACCTGTCTCTGGGGAGGTTCTCCTAGCCAACTCGGTCCCAACCCTCCACGTGGTCAGTTGGGTGTGGAAGAATTTGCAGACTTTCTCTTCCATCCCTTATGGCAGTGGGTCCCTTGGTCGCCAAATTTAATGCATCTCCTGCATCTTGACACTGAGGTTGGCCATGCAATTGACCACCAAATTTTCCTTTCTTCTGATCTGCTCTAGGATGATGGCCGCTAGAGAGCTAACCATGCCCCCAAGCTAAAAGATACCATGGATAAGCCTCCAATTATGAGAAACCTTATCAACATTCACCATATTCAATATTTTTTGGAGGCCTCTAATAATCAGTTGGAAGTCACCTTCTACCGACAGGTCTGAGAATCCATGATCCTTGGCTAACACTATTCCTTGACGAAGCCCTGCCAATTCCGCTACATTGTTCGTTGATATCCCTAGTTGGACACATAGACTAGGCTTACTTCTCCATTATGTTCCCTAAATAATCCTCCTGCTCCTTCCAGATCAAGATTCCCCTTAGCTATGCCATCGAAATTTAGTTTTATAAAACCAACTTGGGGAGGAATCCAATGGTCACAAATCCGAGCTTTCACCACTTTCAGAGCCAGAGAATTCTAGTTAAGACATGACCCCAGATTCCATTTTTTGAATATGGATGCCTCAGACAATTCTAGCTGGAGATCTTAGGCCAACCATAGAGTTACAATGATGGATTCTTTCATATTGATTCAAATGATTTCCCAAATTTTGTTCCTGGTAAGGGATCTATCTTTGAAAATTATTTAGTTCCTTTATTTCCACACATTTCACATGAGAAAGATTGGAAATATATCCCATGATCTATTGATGATGAGGTTATTGAATGGGTTAGCACTCTATAATTCTATAGTTTCTGTCACATTGTGTTTTTTTAGGTCTATTCTTCGGAAATTAGTCTCCCCTTGATCCCAGAGTTGTATCACAAATTTGCAGTTTCCTAGAAGGTGGTCGAGAGTCTCTTCTATTTCGAGACATAGGGAACATCTTGAAGGGCCTACAAATCATTTTTGGATGTGAGGGCAGTTTTGGATGACCCCTGGGACCTTTAAGGATAAGTATGCCTTTACTCTAAATTATCCATCTCCTCACTGACCCCATCTGATGATGTCCACTCCATCTCTGAACATGACCTGGTGCTATTGCAATATTATATAGGCCATGTCTTTAGTCTGCTCATTCCACTCTATTGGAAATTCATCTAAAGGTTTCCAAGTTCTTATGAAAGGGTTAGAATTTGCTTGGTTGGTTCTCCAATAATGGTGCAACTTCACCCAACCAACTCGTTCCATGGTAATGCAGAGGATTTGATACTTGACTTCATCCCATAAGATTGGATGCTATTGATGTTGATATTATGGTAGCTGCGGGAGGTATCAACCTCCATGTGTAACTTTTGACTAGATTAGAATATTCTGAAAGCTAGACAAACCCTAAACAAACATGTAGAAACCCTAGAAGACATGTCAGCTCAACAAAAGAATTAATATTAAAGTATTATCACTAGAAGAAGAATTTATCCTAGATAGTTGACAAAGAAAAATATAAATAGAGGGTGCTTGAGTTCATTTGGACACACATTCACACTCAATTCAAGTGGTGCACAAGTCTAAAGGAGGAGTACAACTGCAACTACTACAACTGGGTATCAGTCTTGGTTTATGGTTTTTGGACTTTCTGTTTGGCGCGCTATCTTTGAGAGAGAGGTGCACTCTCTCTTGGTTATCTGTTGGGTCTGGTACTAATTCCAGAATAATTCTATCTGTCAAAGGTTATAGTGCTTGGGGGTGGCTGCGTGCCTATGGTTGGGTGACAATATTGTGATATTGTCTATGGTGAAATGATCACATTGAATATTTTAACAGGTTATGGGACCACACCACCTTCAGATAGTCTAGTCGCTGGAAGGTAGATCGACAGTTCCTTGGCAAGCTCGTTGTGGCACTAGTTGCAGCTGCAACTAGGGTTTCTAATTTTGCAGTTGTAGTAAACCCTAAACTAACTTTATGGAAACTTCAACTAAGATTCTTGGCATAATTCTTGAACATCCTAGTGCACCTTATCCTAGCACACCTATTGGTACCTTCAGCTAGAAAAAAATGTCAAAGTTGAATTTTTAGATCAAAGTCAAAGATTGACTGGTCAAAGTCAAAGTCAAAGGAAGTCATGACTTACTCTATGAAGTCAAAGAACAAGATAGAAGGAGATTCAAACTTCAGATCATGGAAGACAATGATTGACCTCATCTTTTCCAAGAACAAAGTTCTAGATATCGTGAAGGGAAAGATCGTGGAACCTCAATTTGAGGTAGGAAAATAAAATGAACCTCAGAACATTGCATCAATGGAGAAGTTCAAGGACAATTACATCAACGCTATGAGTATCATTTTTTACTCTGTAAAATATCACTTGATACCCTACATATCAAATATTGACTCATCCAAAAAGATGTATTATTCCCTAACTAACCTCTTTGCAGTAAAAAATATTGGACAAGTGATGAGTCTGAAGAATGAGCTTCGTGACACAAATATGACTAAGGATGACAATGTAGCCTCATATTTTGTAAGTATTTCTCAATTGAGAGATAAACTACAATCCATTGAAGAAGCTATTCTAGAGAAGGAAATTGTGAATATTGCACTTAATGATCTCTCTAGATCATGGGATACATTTTCCGAAAGCATGAACACAAGGAAGGAGTTTCCAACACTTGAAGAACTTTGGATCTATTGCACACAAGAAAAGACAAGGATAAAAAAAAAGGGAATATCTCAAAAGGAAGAGGATGCTCAAGCCTATGCAACAAAGTTCAAGAGACATGAAGGTAGGAGAAGATTTGGTTCAATAAAGAAATTCAATTATAAGAAATATATGCCAATGGTACAATGTTTTGGATGTAATTAATATGGCCACTACAAAAGGGATTGTCCTAAACTAGAAAATAAGAGAAATGAAAGACACAATGCGTCAGTCACCAATGATGAAGAACCTTCAAATAAATCCAAGCATGAAGGAACTGATTTATTCTACTACTCATCTCTTACAGGATCTCTTGAAGACAACATGTGGCTGATAGATAGTGGATATTCAAGACATATGACTGGAGATCGTGAAAATATGTCAAGCATGAAGGAAAAGGAAACCTCTCATAAAGTGGAGCTTGGAATCAGGTAACAATGTTCATGTTAGTAATGTTTATATGTTCCTGGTTTGAAAAAGAATTTATTATCTATTTCTTTCTTGGAAGACAAAGGTGATAGAATATACTTTGTTGATGGAAAAGTTCTTGTATGGTCTAAAGATTAAAAAATAGAAGATACTAGAGTCATTGGGATATGTGAAGGAAGATTCTATAAACTCCTAGGTCATAATTCTCAAGCTCTTGTACATGATGAACTCAATCCTAGTGAGTTATGGAATAGAAGGTATGATCACCTGCATTATCAAGAATTTCCATCTCTAAAACAAATGGTTGTAGGCATACCAGAACTACAATCAGTACAAAAAGGTGTTTGTAGAGGATGTGCACTTGGGAAGAATATTAAGAATCCATTCCCAAGTAGTGATAATAGATCCAAGGAGATATTGGATGTGATACGATGTATGTGGTCGTATGCCAGTGAAGTCTCTAGGAGGATCTCTTTACTATGTGATGCTCATAGATGATTTCTCAAGAAATAATTGGATGTACCTGATAAAGATGAAAGATGAAGTATTTGGGAAGTTCCAAGAATTTAAAGCTGAAGTGGAGAACTTGAAAAATAAGAAGATTAAGATGCTAAGATATGATAATGGGGGAGAATACACCTCCAAGGGTCTCGTTGCCCTTTTTAAAGAAGCTGGGATTAGGAGGGAGCTAATTGTCCCACATAATCCTCAACAAAATGGCGTGGCAGAAAAAAAGAACCATTCCATTGAAGAATAAGTAAAGGAAATGATGAATGACTATAATCTATCCATGTTTCTATGGGGAGAAGAAGATATGAAAACCGTATATATTCAAAATAGAAGTCCTCATCGTATATTGAAGAACATGAATCTAGAAGAATCCTTCTTCGGAAAGAATCCAAGTGTGGAACACTTAAGGATATTTGGTTTTCCTATCTATATCCATGTTCCCAAGGACAAAAGGAAGAATTTGGAACTGTCAAGAAAGAAGGGCATATTCATTGGCTATAGTGATACATCAAAAGCTTACATAATCTATGTCCCAGGTCAATAGAAGATTGAAATCAACAAAGATGTGACTTTTGATGAGAATATTTCCTTCAAGAAATCTATAGAAGATTCCATGAACTCCAATGATGAAGAAGAACATGAAGATCCCAAGGAAGAAAGTACATGTTCTCCAGAACATCCTAGTGAAGAACCAGACCAACTACTTGAACCTATAGAAATGGTTGTTGTATCCAAGAACAAAAAATGACCAACATGGCTAAAATCCACCTTACAAGAATTAGAAATACATAAATCTCCTAGTGGCACCTTTAGGGTGAGCAAGAATCCAAAAATATTCTCTAGTTATGCGACACTCATGACAAGTTTTTTCAATGCAGAACCTTCCACCTTTGAGGAAGAAATCAAGAAGAAAGAATGGAAGGAAGATATGATGGAAGAATATCAATCCATCATGAAAAATGATGTATGGGAAATTGTGCTTAGACTTGAAGGAAAATATATAGTCACGTCAAAATGGGTTTACAAAATAAAGCATGAAGTAGATGGGAGTATTGATAAATACAAGGAAGGATTCGTGGCTAGAGGGTTCTCCCAGCAAGAGGGATAAGACTATGATGAGATGCTTACTCCAATTTCTGGATATACCTCTATTAGAGCCATCACATCTCTTGTGGCTTCCATGGGTTGGAGTTTACATCAGATTGATGTAAAGAACTCTTTTCTCAATGGAGTAATTGAGGAAGAAGTATACATATAAAAACCTCAAGGGGTTGAGGTACGCCTGAGAGAAACCCATGTATGCAGATTAAAGAAGGATTTGTATGGACTCAAGCAAGCTCTAAGGTCTTGGTATTCATAGATTGAAAGTTACTTGATGAGACTTGGATTTTCCAAGAGCTATGTAGATCCAAACCTTTATTACAAGGTTTTAAATGATGCACCTATGATCCTACTACTATATGTTGATGGTTTGTTTTTGACAGGTGTAGAGCCTCTCATTATTCAATGTAAGAGGGAGATAGCCTCTGAATTAGATACGAAGGATCTTTTTCTCATGCATTATTAATTGGGACTAGAAGTATGGCATAAGCATGGTGAAATATTCCTAGGGAAATAGAAGTATGTTGTAAAGATCCTTTAGAAGTTTGGGATGATGGATTGCAAATACATGAAAACTCCCATGGTGACAGATCTGAGGAAGTTGAGAGACTCTGATTTTGATCCAGTAGACTCGTCCCCATACTAGAAATTGATTGGCTCATTGATGTATTTGGTGAATACCCGATCATACACTTTTTTTGCTGTGAACACGTTGAGTTGGTTCCAGGTGGAACATAGACATGAGCATTGGATAAATGCAAAGCATATTTTGAGATATCTTCGTGGGACGCTAAATTATGGTTTGAGATATGTATCAAATAATGATGTACAACTACGTGAATTTACTGATTCAGATTGGGCAGGGAGTGCAGATGAAAAAACAAGTATTTATGGTATATGTTTTAGTTTGAGATTTGCTATGATATCATGGGCTAGCTGGAATTTTTTTTATGTTACACTCATCACTACAAAAGCATAGTATATTATAGCTTGTGATGCTTGTAGATAAGCATTATGGCTCTGTAAGATGGTTTATGGTCTATTTGATCAGGTGTTGGATTTGACTGTGATATATTGTGATAATTAGAGATGTGTGAAGCTTTCAGAGAACCCTTTGTTCCATGATAGGTCGAATCATATTGAGATAAAGTACTATTTTCTCCATGATAAATTCCATAAGGGAGAAGTGATTCTCTAGTACATCTCCACCGATGAGCATACGACTGATATTTTGACGAAGCCTCTGTCCAATATAGAGTTTGCGTACTTGAGGGAAAAGTTGGGAATCATGGATATTTCTCCCTTGGTTTAGAGGGAGGAGATGACTTCCTCAGTTGGGAGGGAGTGATGATATATGGTATCATGGATGGTCAATGTTTTGGTGGACAGACATTCTCTAGGTGGAGAATGCTCCAGGTATAATAAATTGTTGGTGGACAGACATTCTCCATGTGGAGAATGGTCCAGGTTGACAGATTGATGACGTATCATGGATTGGTATTTTCCTAAGGTACATATTGTGGCTCGATTAGGAAAATGGTTCATGAACAATATTCTCTAGAGGCACAACTAGTGGCCTGATCATGTTGAATAGTCTTCCCCCTAAGGACATGGCGTATCGTTTAGGGTGGTTTATACGGGACCAATATTTTCTAAGGTACATATGGGTAGAGATTGATCTCTATGGAACACATGACCCGATTAGAAAATATTCTGAGACTGAAATTTCTCTAGGAATGGTCTCTGTAGCCCATGGCGTGGATTTCAACATCTGGGAGGACTGACATTCTTCTATGACATATGTCTGGATTAGAAGAATAGCCCTTGTAGACCATTGTGGGGCTTTCAATATCTGTTGGGATAACTATTCTTCTAGGATGCATGTCTAGATGAGAAGAATGGTCCCTATATCACTTTGTTGAGTGGGTGAATTATGCCAAGACAATTTTTTGAGTGCGATGAGTTTAGCACATGACTTATTCAACATCATGTCTGATTACTCAGATGGAGTATGGCCTTAATATATGATGCAGACGATGATATATTTTTTCTGATGCCGAGATGATGTTGGTGATTCTTGTGACTTGATATGCTTGATCATGGGATAACTTGTGTGGCTATGATGATGCTATCTGTTAATACCTCCCTATCTAGGAGGGAGTGCTGATATTATGGTAGTTGCAGGAGGTATCAACCTCCATGTGTAACCTTTGACTAGATTAGAATATTCTCAAAGCTAGATAAACCCTAAACAGATGTGTAGAAACCCTAGAAGACAAGTCGACTCAATAAAATACTTAATATTAAAGTAGTAGCCTCTAGAAGAAGAAGTCGACCTAGAAATATGAAAAAGAGCACTATAAATAGAGGGCACTTGAGTTCATTTGGACATACTCACACTCAAGTCAAGTGGTGCACAAGTCTATAGGAGGAGTGAAACTGCAACTACTGCAGCTGGGTATTGGTATTGGTTTCTAGTTTTTGGAATTTCTTCTTGGTACACTATCTTTGAGAGAGAGGTGTGATATCTATTGGTTATCTTTTGGGTCTGATATTACTTCCAGAATCATTCTATCTGTCAAAGGTTATGATGCTCGAGGGTGGCTAATTGCCTATGGTTGGGTGACAGTATTGTGATATTGTCTATGGTGAAACAAGCACATTGAATATTTTAACAATTTCGACACGTCATACCAGAAGAGGGCTAAAATCCCATTATGAAATTTCCAAAAGCATTGAGATTATACCCAACCACGATTTCACCAGGAATTATTCCAAATCATAGAATTGGGTCTGTTTTTGTCCGCTTTGATTAAGCTCTAAAGTGAGATTCTGGGAACATACTTATTCCTCCACAACCTCACCCATAGGCCTGACAGAGACTTGATCCATCTCCACCAAATTTTCACTGCTAGGGTATTGATGGAAACATGGGGGTCCCTAATGCCCAATCCCCCATGGGACTTTGGTTTACAAAGAGAGTCCCACACCACCAAAGGCCATTTATTTTATTTTGAAGGGACACCCCACAGGAACTTGCACTAGAGGGTCCAATTTGTTTTGACAAACTTCATTGGGGAAGCTAGGACTGATAAGAGGTACATGGGAAGGGATGAGAGAACAAACTTGATCAAAAGGTTATGTCTTAGAAGGGAAATAGAGTGTTGAGTCCAACTACTAAGTTTAGCTTCTAGTTTGGCCATAATAACCTCCTAGGAAGGGTCATGAAGAGCTTTGGAAAGAAGGGGAGCTCCTAAATATTTAGTTGGGAGGGAAGAGGGTTGTAAACCAAGCAAGGTGGCGAGATGTTGTTGAATAGTGGGTGGAGTATTGAATAAACAAACCTGTGATTTCTCCTGGTTAATGACCATGCAAGAAGCAAGAATAAAGAGGTCCAAGATTATTTTGAAAGCATCTACTTCTTTTACCATAGGTGTTACCATTAGAATATTTTCACCCACAAAATGAATATGAGACAAAGTCTATACTCCATGAAGAAGGGTTATCCCCTTTATCTCACCTTGTCTTTTAGCATGAGAAAGGATGTGACCCAAACCTTCCGCCAGGATTATGTAAAGGAAAGGGGACATATGGTCTCCCTACTTAAGACCTATATAAACATTGAAGGTCTTGGAGGGAAAGCCATTCACCAGGATAGAGAAGAAGGATGTAGAGACCAAATTCATAACCCAAGCCACCTAGTCTTCCCCAAATCCAAAAGCTAGAAGCATCTTACGAAGGAAGTCCCAGTTCATCCGATCATAGGCCTTATACATATCCAATTTCATCATCATTCTGGATTTTTTTGACACCTTGAGGGAATGAATAGCTTCATGGGATACTATAATACCATCTACTTCAACTTCTTCTAAGGATATTGGTCTCATCAATATTTGGGATTGTTCTGGGGGAACTAGCCTGGGGATTGATTTAGTTATTTTAATGATATATTCCTATCTGTTTATCTCAAGTTCTGAGAGAAGGTATTGGTAATATATTAGGAGTTACTTCTCAATATAATCCTTTTTCATTTTGGTACTGCCATTTTGTTCTTTGATAGACACAATTCTATTTCCGTTCCTTCTCTGGGTTAAGGAGTTATGAAAGAATCAGATGTTTGTGTCCCCTTCTCTTAAACAATGGATCTTAGATTTTTGTCTCCAAAGAGTATCTTCATGGCACTCTCTTCTAACCAAATCTTCCCTGATTTTATCTTTCCTTGCAATGAGGTATATGTGAAGAGTCCCTCAATGCATTTACGTTGAATCTCCTCCATTTCTTGTTCAAGTTTCTTCTTCTCCTCGAAAATGTTACTGGATACCTCTTTATTCCACTTCTTGAGGCACATATGGACATGCTTCAGTCTCTGTTGGAATTTAAACATTTTCATTCCATGGAGGTATTTTAGGTCTCCCCACCAGAGGACCAAGTTTGTAAGGAAGTCCTGGTGGTCAAGCCATAACATTTCACACCGAAAAGTAGAGGGACCTTGCTTCCATAATTGGGGCCACTGTAGTGCTATGGGCCAATGATACGAGCCTTGGAAGGGGAGAACACATGCGAACATGCCCTGCTTAGTTTGAAATTATTTTTTAGAGAGTAAAAACCTATCTAGACGAATTGCAATGCGATGCTCCTTCCCCCTCTTTTTGTTCCAAGTAAAGAGACTATTTGTGGTTGGGACATCGACCAGTTGGATCCTTTCTATAAGTTCCCAAAAATATTTACTCTCTTGGTCGATCTTATGAACACCTCCTTTCTTATCTAAGGGGGTCATGATGATATTGAAATTCCCTCCTAGGATCCATACTTGATGTTTCAGTGAGGATCCTAAAATGTTGATTTCCTCCAAGAAGGCTCTCTTTAGGTTAGGTGTGTTTGGGACGTAGGAATTTGTGATGTATCCCTCTTCCTATGATCATTTCATTTTGAATTTTAGGATGAGAATCCTGAGTCTAATATAGAATTCCTCCATATCTAAGGTATCCAGATCCTAGAGGGTAGCCACTCCTCTAGATGCTCCTTCAGCTGTTATCCATCTAGCTTCACAGTTAGGCTAGATTCTTTGAGTTATTCTTCTAATGTTTCCTTCGTCAAATTTAGTTTATTGAAGAAGGAAAATGTTATCCTTCATCATGGATATTATTTTCTTCATCATTTGTTGTTTAGAAGGGACGTTCATACCTCTAATATTCCAGGATGTGATATTCATTATCAACATTTAGGTTGGGGTGGGAAATAGTTATCCGAGAGGCATACCACTTTTCCTGAGTCTACCGTAAGTGCTCCTGTTTCTTCAAAATTTTGGTAGTAAGGTTTCCTCCCTCTCCCCTTTTCCTCTCTTGAGGTTTTTTTCTGAGCTTTGAAGGGATTAGTCTTGATTCCCATGCTACCTAAAGTTTAGGATCCTAGCCCGAGATTGGATCTTCTCCCCTTCTGTTTCTCTATTTCTTTTTGTAACATCCTTAGTTGAACTATGGTAAGGTTTTTGATTATATATGCCCCATGAATCTCCCTAAGGGTTGACAGATCTATTTCAATCTCCTCTAGCTCCATATCCTAGTTCATTTCCGTTTTTTATTCCCCTTCTGTTGTTGTGGTTGATCTTTGGTTTTTCTTCATCACAAATTATTTCCCCTAAGTTCCTTTCTCCTCTTGGTCCTTCTCTATTTTACGCCACTTTGGCACGTCTAACTTTGTTTCTGAATATTTCTGGATCTTTTCCTTCCACTCCTTTAGTTTTTCTTGGTCTCTTATTTCCCTGGGTTCTCCTTCCAAAATCTTGAAGCTGTGTTAGTGTTCTTGTTCTGTGTAACCACTGGTTGCTTAGGCTAGAGTCACCCTGCCTTCCTTTTACTTGGGATCTTGGTAAAACCATATTTTTTTGTTGCTTCCTTGCCTGTATTCCCTTGAGGGGGAAAATTAATGGGGGAAACCCTAAAGATATGGCCATGGACGAGACATTTCCTACATCGAAAAGGAATTTGCTCATAGTCTAGAGGTTGGTTCCATTATTCATCTTGGTAGGACACTATTATGGATTTGGGGAGAGCATTAGCCACATTCATATAAATATAGATTCTAGCATAAGAGATATACCTGACCATATTTGTCACCTTCAAGATTTTGACAAAGGATCTTAATGTGTTTCCTATACCTTCCGAGATCTCAGGTTTCCAGAATTCCCTTGGCAAGGAGTACATCCTGATCCAAACCAGAGCCTCTGTGAAGTTTTCTTTCTCCGGTGCAAACCTTTCTATCCATAATTACATGTGGAGGCCTGCTGAGTTAAAGAAGTAGGGCCCTTCCTCAAACACCTTGTCTTTCTCTCCTGGTTCTGTGAAATCTGCTATGAAGAAGCCTTTTGATCCAAGTTGAAGGTCTGTTTTCCCCTTTACCTTCCATCTTGCATTTATCCAAAGTTGAAGTGCTTTTTTCGAGGGCCAGATCCCCATAAATTTCCCTATTAGGGTATGGTCACACATCCATTGGATGTAATTCACTATCCCATTCAATGTTACCTCGTACTTGGGATTATCCATAGTCTTAGGTAAGTATTCATTCTGAAGCCACTTTTTCTGATTTTGCTGGTTTGTTTCCTTCTCATCATTTCCCCAATTTGATGGGTTTCTCTCTTTCTTGCAGGTTGTTTTCTACCCTCTATAGACTCCAACCATCTTGACATCCTTTCCCCTTCTTCCAGGGATTCCTTTGACTATGTCCTTGAATGAACTTTGGGACTCATCTACCAACCCTTCCCCTGAGGCTTTCCCTATCCCAGGATATGACATCCCTGGAGAAAAAACCTCCTTGCTATGAAACCTTAATATTCCATTCACCCCTACTAGGGAGATACGAAGCTCCTTCTCCCCCTACCAATGAGCGTAAAACCCTAGAATCACCATTTGTTTCTGCATCCTGTATAGTAATATGTTAACCTTTGTAACTATTAATCTTATTAATTATGTGTGATGATATTTTCCTCTACAACATAAGAAAAATATGCATTCTCATGAATTTTTAAGTTGTTGGCACTTAAAATTCATTAATTTTATTTTATTTTACATAATTATTATAATTTTCATAAATAATTTAACATACAACATTCTAATTTTAGAAGTGAATGTCAAGACCAAACCTATATATACATTTTTTATTATTTAACACATCTCCTTTCAATTTTATTGATGATTTATTTTGTTTCCTTATATTATAACAAGAAGTCGTCATTGTTTGTTGTTTTTGGTATAATTTTTGCTGATATTATGAATAATAGCATTTAGTTTTTCAATGTGTGATCTGTTGCAGGAAATGACCATCGATGAGATGTACCAATCTCAAAGTTGTAATAACAAGAGAATATCAAACTTGTAATATCAAACATATTTGTTTTTGAATGATCTTGTAACAAAATTTGTAACACAATTTACATTTTTATTTTCTGTGGCTTAAATTTTAGGAAAAAAATAGAATATTTTATATGTAGGAGAAAAATATTTTATTTGTATATAGATTTATTTATTTTGATAAAAATAAATAAGTTTTATTAGATTTTAGGTGAAAATGGATATATTTTAAGTAATTTTGATAAGTAATGCCCCACCACTTCAACTACAACACAAGTTTTAAGAACATAGGCTTAATTGCAATTTTGATCTTAGTATAATAATCTTCAATATGCTGGAATGCAATGTTGTAATTTGAACTTATGCATAAATTCAAATCTATGCACCAAATTTTTTTTGGTAAGGACATCGCCACTGCAGTGGTACTTGTTTAATATGAAACTCCCCTGGAAGGTTATGCACATGGTTAAAGTTTTAAATGAAAATTATTTTATATGCCACCCCCCTTGATCCAAATTATTTTCGGAACAAAATGAAAGAAGAGATATTACAATGAAATACACATAAAAATTTCCAAAAACAAAGAAATACAACAATACATGATTCTACAGAGTGCAAGACTCTCTAGAATGGTGGCATCTTTATCTCTGTGAAGAGATGTGACGGCTACACTCATTCGCAATAAGATGATTACAATGAGGCTCTGAAGGCCTTTTATGATAAACATGAATGCCAAAACCCTATACATCCAAAAACCTAACCCTAGGAGATGAAGCACCAAAATTCATGTGGGCCCCATTGGGGTAAGTTAGGACATTAAATTTTGCATACGATATTCGTTTTAGGCCTGTGATAGCATATTGGAAAGGTATTTTCGAGAACTACACATTACAACGTCAAACTCTAACTCAATATATAATTTTACCATGGAAAGCCAAGAAAACATTGTTTAGAGTCCCAACACGACCCTAGAAGTACAAAAAGATGTACTGAAATGAAAACTTCCAAAATAAGCTAGTTGGAATAGGTGGGAGGCCACCGATAACCATCTGGATGCTGTGTAGGGCTTCAGGACAACCCCGTAAGTGTATAACTCATAATTACAGAGAAATGTCCCCATTACAAAGAAACTTGTTGAACTGAGAACTATCAAGATAAGCTAGTTGGAATTTGGAACATGTGGGTGACCACCAATATCCACCTAGATAATGCCTCCAACACATGAATTTGGAGATCCTCCTTGGGGCATGTTGTTCCAGATTTTATATTTAAGGCTTTAAAATATAAATTCTAGGCATCCAAAAAAGGTAGAGAGAGTTAAGGTATAAAATGTATCAGTTACTAAAAAGAAAAGTTATGGATGGTTTCTTAACTGTCTCTGTCTAGCTTCCCAGTGTTTCTGGATGCTTATATGCCGTTCAATTGCTACCCATGAACATTCTAATTCAACTAGGGTGTTTGCTGTCTGTAAGATAGTGTTAAATAAGTTTAAAGAAATGCTAGTCTGATATGAAAGGTCAGGTTCTATATTGGGTTGTCTTGTAACAGGTACAATCATGAAGGATAAAGGTTAAAAAATCTATTACTTTGTTTTCAAGGTTTTCTATTTCTGTTTTGTATTATAAGAGAAAAGTTCCCAAACTTAAATTAATAACATAACAGTTTCAAAGGTCGTTTCCTATTCCTAAGTCAAATTTGAAAATCATGAAAGTGATGGGAAGAAAACATAAAGTTGTTTAAACAAGGTGAGACATCAATCATGGAGGAATCTCACTTTGCAACAGAGGAAGAAGGAAGACCGGAGATCTCTGATGAAGCATAAAAATACATTAATCTGAATAATCCACAGGTCTTGAGCGTGTTGATAGCAAGCATAGAAGAAAAATTGTAAACAATTAGATAACCAAATAACTCTTAACCACAGTAGATGTTGTACTAAATTGCAGTTAAACATTCATCAAAAATACATAAGGGAAAGATGTTGAAAATGAAAGTAAAGAGGAACACATAACTCAGGGTTGATAGAATCTAGAATCTTCGTTTTGTATTCTCATTAATCACTGTAAAAACATCTCTAGTACAATTGGCTACAAAAAATCCTTTTCTCAGTCTTATGAAATTATATTTATACAAAGTCACCAATTCTTGATGGTTGGCGATTTCCTAACTCCTAGTGACTATCAGTTACAAAAATGTGAACTTGAACCATTTGCATGGTTATCTTTCATTTATCTATCATCTTGATAATATCAGCCTACAATATGATACTTCATTGCTTCTTTGAAGTATCTTCTTCTTTTGGTCTGAGACATTCAATACATTTTTCTAGAAAATGCACAAAGGATCTAGGAGACTCTAGTAAATCCTTTGTCTCTAACAGATAAATATTTCTTTGAATTTTCGGGAATCAATCTTCAATATCTTTGTCAACAAACTTAACTGATTTCAATTTTAAATTTGGCTTCACCAACTGTTAGCAACATTTCATGTCTTTGGTATCGGGATACACAGGTCTGCATGTTGCCCGAGGAGCGCCCAAGCGCAGCACATAAAAGAAGTCCTTTTTGAACTTAAAATCAAGTGAGAAGGCAGTTAAATCTTCAATGGAAAGTTTTCAGCGACAGCGCAGGACAACGATTGATGAGTAATTGCAAATTAACTGAGTCGCGCCAAGCATAGCACAAAAATGTTTTCAAGGAGCATCAATCGTGATCAGTATGAGCGCAACAGTTGTTTCACAAGCTCGGGGTTCGCGAGTTCAAAGGGCGGACTATATCCCTTTGGTTGCGCGAGATTCCGAGTCACGAAAAGCGACCGGAGAAGGTCAACCGTCGCTGACCATCGTGTCTCGGGACTTCGCGAAGGGAGAATGCCAAATTCTGATACTCCGACTCATGAGGTCATGAGTAGCGAAAGGCGCGAGTACTTGGGCCCTAGCCAATGGTTACATCTGGAGAGCGCTAACCAAAGAGGGAGCCCTGCCCATATCGCCATCTCAGGAAAGCAGAAGTTGAAGAAAAAAAACCAAGGGTCCCCGACCCGCGAGTCGCGAAAGGAGAAGCGCCCAAAGCTGGGCCTGCATTATCGAGGAGCGGTCTCAGCCATCCATCTGAAGAGGAAACTTGGCGCTTGATTAGGTTCCCTGCCTCCTCGCCCATCGCGATTTTGAAGTTCAAGAAACAGTTCCCTCATATCCCCGATGTGCGAAGTAGCAAGAGCATTCAGGACCTGGGGCCCACCGCAGCGTCAAATGAGTTTAGAACCGTCGGATTTGAAGGACGCGTGGCACTAGATCAAGCCATCTCGGTATATCGCTCATCGCGATTTCAAGGAGCAAGGAGAAGCCCCTAGATAATCATGAACGCCGAAAAGCACCATGGGAGTAGGCACGTAGTCACAGCCCGTGGACACTTGGAAAGGGGGGGAGATGCGTTAAGGAATCTGAAGCGCCGAATTCAATCGTAGAGAATCCCGTCACGACCTCCAGTTGCCATCGGACCTGACCTCAATCCTGGTCTTCGCTTGGAGTAGATGAAATCAAGAAGGGGTGGTTGAAACTTCTCCTCGTTCATTAATTGTGAAGTATGGAGGGTCTGGTAAGCGGTCTGCTCGAGAGGGTCCTGTTTACTCTTTCTTACAGAAAAGCCATGCCGAGTCCTCGACTAGCCAGAGGAGGTTTGCACATGCTAAAACAACATTTACTGACTCAGCTACTCCCCCTGCAGAAGCCATGCACAGTTAAGATGGTGTCCAACAAAGGATATCAGTATGAGTTTGACTGAAAAGACACCAAGCCTTGGGCGACTGGGCACGCCTCTGTTAGGCATTTTTCTCTGAGTATATAAACTTAGTCTTGGTATTTTGTAAGGTATCGATGGTAGAGTGAAGCTCCCGATTGTAAAGTTTTAACATATACCTTAGCTCTGGTTATGCATCTGTATGTAAGATTTCTTGTTTAATTGTAGACAGTCTTTCTTTTCCCGTCTAAGTTTTCATCTTACACTATGAGAGTTCGTGATCGACTGATTCACACGAATTGTGGCATTTATGTTATGATAAAGGATTTATTGTGGCATTATTGTTCTCTCTGGTTTTCTACGTTTGAGCGTAAGAAGATCTTGCGTTTAGATGTTTTCTTCCACAGTTTGTTAGGAACCTGATGTTTAGAACAGACCTTTGTATTTATCTGATACAAGTCTTCCCCCTACTCACCCTTACTACAACTCACTGTCTGAAGTTACCTAAGACCTCACTTGCGTATGCATGCCTGGCCTAGTTTCAGGGTTGGAACCACATCATTTGAGTTAATCTCCATTTGATCACCAAATTAAACAAATCGTGACACTAAACTGATGGGTGTCGGGCTCTGCTCTTGCAAGCAATCCAGGAGTGACTTCCGACGCTAACATTTTTGGCGCCGTTGCCGGGGACGAAATTGAAGATTTTCCCTGGGTAGAATGACATTGAGCCTCTGAATCCGAAGGTGCATCGAGTTATCGGAGCCTTTCAAGATTGCTAATTTGCACCTAGCGACTCCATTGTGAAGACTCTGCTGGGGAGAACCTGCTCTGTTAATTGTGGATTTTAGAGGCAGGCATACGCGGTCTCATCCACAGCTGCCTCTAGCTACTCCTGAAACAAATCCAAAGGTGGTGCTCAGAAAGGGAAAGGCCTCTGAAGAAGAAGCGTTCATCGCCGAACCAGGTAATCCGCTATCCCCTTCTGTAGAAACTCCATTTTCTTCTCCTCAGCTTCCCAGCAGACCGTTTTCTGAAGTTTCCCGCTTCCTAAATTTCGGGAGTGTTCCTGCTGAGTTTTCCCCTACTGATCTGGGATTGGAGGGGGAAATCCTTGTCACTCCCCTCTCCTTTGAAGTTGTTTATCGGCGAAGACCCGTGACTGCAGTGGATTTTCCCACTCCTGCACGAAGAAAATCACTTACTGACCCAAGTTCGTTAGCCTCCGCCTTAAATCCTCTTTTGTTCTCCACTCCACTTTGGGACTCATTCCCAGTAGCCCCTTCACGAACTCCTTATCCTCCGAGTTCTCCTCTGCCTAACATCCCTATGGCTAGTGCTAATCCCCCTCTGAATAGAATGGATGCCATAGTTGCCGCTCGATACGCTCCCTTGATCCTGCCTCAACCTATGCATCCTCTTCCCACTGGAGATTACTTGAAATACATGCCCAAGTTCACTGGGGAAGGAGACATAACTGCCGAAGAGCACCTGGCTGCTTTCTACAGTTATGCAGATAACTTAAATATTGAAAATGAAGATGTCTGGATGAGATTCTTCGTCCAGAGCCTGGACGACGAGGTGAGGAAATGGTTTAGAGGATTGACCCCCGGATCTATTGCTAGAATTGAAGCCCTGGATAGTGTTTTCATGAGGCAGTGGGGAGATAGGAAGGATTTCATGTATTACATGAGAGAGTTTGGGTCTCTGAAGAAAATGGAAGGAGAGTCTGTCTCTGACTTCTCCAAAAGATTCAATAAAATGTATAATAAGATTCCTGCAGAGATAAAGCCCTCAGAAGCCTCTGCCCAAATTTCCTATGCTGGTGCATTTGACCCTGATTTCTGCCTTTTTTTGAGAGAAAGAAGAGCCRCCTCCTTAGCCCAAACACAATATGCGGCCATAGAAGTGGAATCCAATGTATTAGCAGCTGACAGATGAGGAATAAGGCCGACGTGGACAGAAGAAACGGAAGGTCAGAAGCCTCAACTTCTGGCCCATTGTTGTCCCACCCTCAAGTGGATAAGCTGACTAAGATGGTGAAGTATCTGTCCGCGGAGATGGAGAGAATGAGGGTGGAAGGGAGGCAAGCATATAAAGGCCCTCAGATCGCCGAAAATAAAGGAGGATTCAGGAGGCCAAATAATTTTACTTCCCTGAATATGCAAAGGGAGAAGGGAAGAGACAGAGAAGACCAGAAGATTCAGACCCCTTTTCAAAACAATTTTGTGACCGAGGGGGAAGAAAGAGAAGCCGACGAGCTTGATCCTGAAATCCATTGCGTCAGAAACACTCCTCCTTTCCCTCATATCACTCAATTAGCATACGAGGAGTCTCTCATGGATAGTCAGCTGAATGAACTAGGAAAGGGAGACAAGGTTAGTGGCGGCCGAGGCAGGTACAACCTAAGGTCCGATAAAAAGACAACAACGCCTGATATTCCTGAGCAGTCCACTAGAACTGAAAAACCTGCTAATGAAGTAGCCGACAATCGTGGAGGTAAGAAGGCTCAACCCCTCTCCCCCACTGTCCACAATCCTGTTCCTGAAATAAGAGAAATTCCAAAACCTGCATATTCTTTTAATTTTGGACATGAGATTCAAAATATCACAATCCATGTGCCCCTCACTGATCTGAAATCGGATTCAGAAGCCTGACAGGGATTGAAAAATGCTCAAAAATGAAAGTGCTCGGAATCCGACGAAACCAACACCATTGCGTCTGTCTCATCTTCTTGATTCCGGTGGTATATTTACTTTGTCAAACAAAGTTCGTATGAAGAAGATATCGCATTCTGTCCGCCAAGCCAAACAGGCAAAATTTTTGGATGCTGACTGTACCTGTCCGTATAGTCCGTACAGTCTGTATAGGACATGTGGCAAGGCCATATAGGACATGTGGCGGCTCCAGGTGCTGACACGTGTCAGGAAGATTTGGCACTTTTAGCGTACGGTTGGACCAATCCTGAAGTGACACGTGTCACCACTGGAAGGGTGACACGTGGCACGGGTGACGTCAACAGCTGACGTGGCAAGATGACTGGGCAGATGTACGGCGGCTGACTGGGCATATGGAATGTGATGACATGGCAAGCGATTATTGGTTGATAGTCATCGAATCAAATGCTGACATGTGGCATTTAATTGGAAAATGATTGGGTGCCACGTGGCCCAATCACGGGCTGCCACGTCGCACCCGGGAATTGGCTGTTGGTTTGTTATTAAAAAGTTGTGTGGTCGATCGGGTTCGAATCGGCGACCTCCCCACCGGCAACGACTTAACATAATTTTTCCAACCATTACGCCATTGTTTGGTTCTTGTTTGGTATGCCAATTCGCATATATTTGAATTCAAAATTTTGTAATAACGGACGGGGGGTCAGGCCGGGGCTTAGCCCCGACCCGTAGCCATTGTTCCATTGTATTAACATGTGACCATACGGCGGGGAGTTTAAACCGGCGTGGGGGGCTAAAAAATGGATTATTACCATATATATGCGGTTGAACCGATTTGGGACTAGCCCGTGGACATGTCACTCCACCATACGACCGGGAGCTGCGCCAATAGAAGGGGCCAACGCTTAGACCGTAGGGCTAGCGCTAGGCCATATGTACACCATATGACCATTTAAAAAGGGTGCGCGCAAGAGCTCAGGGGGATAAGCCCGATTTTAACTATTTTATGGTTGGAAAGTGGGTTTTATAACCACTTTTGGTTTTTTTAATGTTAATTAACCCATTTTTAATGTAATTGGGAGTTATTGGGCATTTTTAGAGCCTAAATTTGTGGAGGAAGTTGGAGATGGATAACCAACTTCCCTACTATTTAACCAAGGCCATTTTGAGGCCATGGGGACAACTTTTTGAGAGCATTTAGAGCAGAGATGCTGAGGAGAAGCCAAGTCAAAGCCAGTTTGAGGCAGGGAAGCCGTTGAGGAGGAGATGCTGTCGGACCATTTCTGAGAGCTCCGGACGTCCGTTTCGCGTGCCATTTTTTGTGCATGGTTCTAGAGATCTGGGCGAACATGACCAGATCAGTCTTGTAGCCATTCAACATTGCAATGATGTACTATCGAGCTTTCAAACAGAAATAAAGAAGCCTCCCCCACATAGAAAAGGCCTAGAGACGTAGGCAAAGTTGTGCTGAACTCCGTTATCAACCTGTGTATTATGGTTTGCTGTCTTTCATTGCATTTCAGATCTGCATATATTTATATGGCTGTATAATTCCTTTTCTTTTCTCGTTCTTTCACTAAGTTTCTCAATGGTTAATTAATGCATGCAAATAAAAACTCAACCATAAGTCATTCAAAAAATCCTGTCGGATCAAGTGGTATCAGAGCTAGTTGACGTTTGGATTTGAGTTTTGCATGTTAACCAGGGAAGAGCACATCTCAAGGAGGAAAATGGAATCTATAGGAGGACTTTCTCAAGATGAGAAGGAGTTCAGAGATTCGGTGTTTTCCATGGCCGAGATGGTGAAGGTGTTGTATGAAGACTACTTGGAACGAAAGAGAACGGTTCAAGAGAAAGCTTCAAAGAACAACAAAGGAAAAGAAGAATTGAAGGAAGTACCTTCTACACCTATTTCAGAAAACACATCTGAGGTATGTAGTGAAGGTTACTCATCAAATTTTCCTCATACTCATCAAGTTGGTTTTGGTGAATTCGAAAAACACACAAAAGGTGTAGGTTTGAGAATACTAACCAAGATGGGTTATGAAAAAGGAAAGGGCCTTGGATGTAGAGGTCAAGG
>ML776581.1:6455791-6474368 GCA_009831015.1 Picea engelmannii
TCGAAGAGGCTTATTATCTGAAATTATCTCTTTTTCAAGGCGTTGAGTACTTTTCTTGAGGTTTTTCTATGCTATATTGATGTTTGGTTCTTAAAAATTTAAGAAATTAATTAATAGGTATTGATTAAGTAAGTTTAGTTTATTTTTAGTTATTAAATAAGGTTGATTAATTAAAAGTCCAGGAGAGGGAAGGGTTAAGACCTAGAGCCTTCTAATGCAATAAGATGGATTATGTTGTGGATTTGAAACGTCGACATGTAATAATGAATCCTGTGGTTCTTCCGAACATTTCTGAACAAATCCTTAATCTCTTTAGCTAGGTTATCTGATAGGATTTTGGCCCAGTTGAAGGTGAAACCTTCTTCTACCTCGTGTATAATTCGCACCCATTTCTCCAGGAAATGGGTAGGAATTTCCTCCCAAACAGTCTACACAACATCATTTCTATATAAACCATGTATTCGTTTAACGGTGTTGTGGCATAAATGCCATTGGTATCAGCTCTAAATTTCGTTGGAATTCCCCACCAATCTTTGATTATACCTGGATATGTTTGATCCAATTCTATACACTCCTTTCTTTGAAATTCTTCTACGAATTCGACATTAAAAATGTATTTAGAGACAGGGGACAATTTATACATTACTTGGATGTGCTCTGGTATGAATGAGCTGACGACGACCTTTTAGTGATATAGAATTCTCCTAGTCTAAATGACGGTTTTTTCTAAAGCCCAACTTATCATGTCATTGTATGGCATGAGTCTCAGTCGTGTGGCTATCTTATGGAGCTTAGATTCTACTATATCCCTGAGTTTATTTTCAGTCTTTTCATTTCTGAAATCGTTGAGGCAATTCCTCATCTCATACTCCAAGATATCAAAAATATGTCTCCAGGACTTGATTGAATCCACAACATGTGGTGTAGTATCGGATATAACATCGCCATCCAGATTTGAGCTCTCACCGACCTCTTCACTCTTAATAGGCACTTTTATGGGTGCCATGATGTTTGTGCTAAAAATGAAAACCTGTTACAAAGAAGAAATGTGTGAGCTCTTTTGAATGTAACTCGCTTCTTGTCTGAAAGTAAGAATGAAATTCGAAATAACAAACCTTTATCAACCCTCAACTTGCCTTAAATTGAGTGTATTGATACGGGCGATAAAAATTAAATGCTTTAATGGGGATGGTACACCTGTAGATACACACTTTACGCTAAAAATATCTCCATTGATCCATTATAAATACTGACATATATCGACGATTCAAAACTGGGATTTTGAAAGGAATGTCTTCGAAAACTCCCAAATAGCGAAACGCGAAAAGTCATTTAATATCTTTAACCCTGTTTTTAATGTTAAGTTAATTATGCTTAAGTGCTAAATACTTTCGGGATTTCGGGCTTGGGGGTTTTTGAATGCGAAAGAGTGATAACTCTTTGATTTTCCAAAATGCGACTGATTAACGATTTGTTAAGTATGTTTAAAATTTAGTTAATCATGATTAAAAAGAGATTTCGTAAAAAGTGCATCAGGACTTTGAACTATTATTTAAGTTGAGATAGCCGAAAAAGAAAATACGAAAGGTTTAGAAAACCGTTAAACGTTTTTAATTATTCCTTTTAATTTGGTTTAATTTCCTTTAAACAATATTTTCGGGACTTCGTTATTGGGGCTTTGGAGTTGTTATTAAAAATCATACTTTGTGAATAGCCAAACCCCGAAACCTGAAACTCTTGAAAGACTTTGACTCCTTTTTAGAACTAAGGGTGGCTCCATAACCAAAGAAAACTGAGTTTTAGGATATAAGAAGAAAAATAAACTTTGTTTCACCAGGGCATTAAACTAATGGTATATTTTTCACTATGCAAAAAACACAATGAAAATAAAAAAACTCTTTCATAAACTAAATTTCAAAAGGGGTTTTCATATTTGATTTAAGTGGGTTTTTAAGTGATAAGGAAAAAGTGCATTTGGGTTTTAAAAAGGGTAGAAGTATTGATTTCTATTCATGTTCACTACCAGAGCTGGAAAAAGTGCATTTGGGTTTTTAAAAAGGGAAAATGAGGTATTTAGTTTTATTCATGTCCACCACCGAAGTTGTTACAACTATGTTATGAAGACCAAAGATCAAGTAAGTATTGATTTGGTCCATTTTTTATATCAAAATGATCATTTTTTTTCACCTGAGGAGTTTGTATTTGATATATAATGTGTCAAATTCGAAGTTCTTTTTAGCAACAAATGGATCAAAGATTGTAAGGGGTTTCCAAGGAAGCCACTACAATCAAATAAGAGAAAAATACAACGACTCCAAATCAATCCCAAAATTGGCCATGAATTTGGTGGAGGGCTAAAAAGCTTATATTTTAACTAAATCTAACAAAACTAGAAGGAAAACATCCTCATTAGTGGAGATAAAAAGTATTCTAAACTAATTTTGAGGTTCACATTCCTCTCCCAACAATATATAATACAAATATTTTTCTCATTTTCAAGGATCGGAGGTTCAAATTAGCAACAAAAGGGGGGAAAATAGATAATAAAAAAAAGGTCATAAAAATTGAATATCTAACTAGAGCATCACTATTTTTGCAAAATAAAATGATTAGTCTTCTTCTTCTCCTTCTTTTCTTTTATTCTCTTTCTCTTTGTAAGCATTATCTAAGAAATAGACATTGTATAGGGATGGAATGAGGTCCAAGACTATGATGTTATAGTCCCAACCCTTGATGCATTTGTTGTATAAATGAATGGTTGTTTCACAATTGAGATTTTATAGTCCCCACCCCTAGAGTTGTTATTTTATAAAGGAATTGTTGGATTTATTGTGTAATCAGAACTAAGCCTATTGCCACTGGTGAAATAATATATTCAAGCAAGTTATTAGTGTTGAATAAGACAATGTATCTATGCTTTCCTTTCCCATTTGGTTTAATATCTAATAAATACGTGTTAGGAAAATAATCCAAGCCTCCTCCTAAGCTCATGTTTTTTCCCTTTCTTTGAGTTATTTGTCAAGATAAACTAAATTATGGTTCCCATGGTTTAGAATATCATTCCTATGGATGAAACCGGTTGAATATCCATGTTGTTTAGCTTCTTGGTCACCCTAAAACTATAACTCAACACTTTTTTATTTTGTTTCAAATAAATTCATGAGTGAACACCATGCACCATCCCGCCCCTGCAATAAATCCAATTAGAGCTTCATAGAAAAAGTTGTTCTTGTGTGATAGGTGAGGATGATAACTTTAGGACATTTCATAGTACCCCCTGGCTGAAAGACCTATAGTGGTATAGGAAGATGATCTTTCACATTATGCCCTGACATTGAGACCTTCAAAGAAAAGGGAAAAACTTAAGGGAAAAACATAATAACTAGCATTGTTATCGGGGATAGAGTTTTCCTTGGTCATATAATGAAAAATCTATTAGAAACTACATTATTCACCTATTTTGGGTTTTAACCTAGTGAATGTTTATACCCAACATCTTGCATTATTGAAGAATTTCTAGCCTGCTTGAAAGATACCGGTGGTTCCACTAGGGAATTAATTTGTATCCCTATCAATGCTGATTAAATACTTCTTATGGTGAGCAAGTAGTATTTCTTAACGCTAAAACATCTCACTTGGTGACTCCACATTGGTTCAACGCTTAAAATGACACATGCTACAAACCTAGATCGATGCATATATATACCATTTTCAACATCTGAGTGGAATAATCTATTCATGTTGGTTTTCTATTATTTCTTGCAGGTTGTTTTTGAATCTGATCTTGAAAAGAATCTACTATAATTTATTGTAAAATTTGGGAAATTTTTTCTTTCAGTTGCATTTTTATCTGCATCTATAATATTTCGAATATTACTTAAGATAGGATGCTATATATTCATTTTTTTCCTTAAACCCTTATGCTCAAAGACCCCTAATGCTTAAAACCATGATTTATCCTTTGCATTAGTTTTTCATCTTGCATAACAATCAACCTTGCTATGTGTTAGCACAAATTTTTACCCTCCAATTCGATCTGATAAACTTGTTATGACAACGGTAAAAACTTGGCTAATTATAGGAGAAATATCCCCATATATGTCACATGATAAACCCCTCTCCGTTCGGGCTAGGCCTTGCTATCCTCTAGGGGGATTCCCTAGGAATAATGAAGTTCCCTTGTGGCTGATTTAAGGTTTGAAAACTAAAAAATCAGTGAGCTATTTTGCCTTGGAAAATGTGTAAAGAAGTTCAAAACGATGGAAAAAGTTGATCTAAAAAACTTAGAGGGAACCTACAGAGTTATCAAAATGATAATAGAATGGAAAAAGAAAAGAAAACCACTTAGAGGAATGATACCATCACAATAAATATCTAATAAATGACATATCAAATTACAAATTGACCAAGATATCGTTCAAGAAGAGAGGTCCAAAAAAAAATACACAAGCTTCTTTATTGATCAAACTTTAAAAGAGGGTTGGTTGCACCATAGTTGGAAAGCTCACAACCGATACAATGACTACTTGTTCTCAATGACACGCCGCTAGGAGAGAGAGAGAGAGAGAGAGAGAGAGAGAGAGAGAGAGAGAGATGCATGAGGAGGATAAGAATATAGTCTAAGTGGATGTGGGGAGGAGTAGTGAGATAACTAAGAGTGAGTGTGAGTTTGAATGTGAATGAATGAGTGAATGGAAAGATAAGTGAGTGAGAAGAGGGGTGAAGTGAGGCACATGGCTTGCATGGGAGAAGGAAAAAGGAAAAAGCTTCCAATATATAGCTAGAGGGAGCACATATATCAGGGAGAAGGAGGGATGCATGAGGAGGATAGGAATATAGTCTAAGTGGAGGTGGGGAGGAGTAGTGAGATGATTGAGAGTGACTGTGAGTTTGAATGTGCATGAATGAGTGAATGGCGAACTAAGTGAGTGAGAAGAGGGGTGAAGTGAGGTGCATGGCATGCATGGGAGAAGGAAAAAGCAGAGTGTGAGTTTAGAGTGGGTGCATGAGTGCATGGTGAAGTTAAGTGAGTGAGTGAAAAAGAAAAATGAAGCACATGGTATGCATGAGGGAGATAAGGTGAGTTAATGGAGAAAGGGTGAGTGGAAGTGAGAGTGGAAAAATCACGCAAGTCAACTGGAGAGTGGAAGTTCAGTTGACTTAAGCATGATGGAGATAACTCTAGTGAACTCATGCGACCACCCTAGCTTTGGAAATATGTGCCCTAACTTAGGTGCATGCCACATCTAAATAAATAATTGTCACATGTCGACCTATGAGGATGCCACTTAGCATTGCATGGATGATGAATGGGCCTGATAAATATAGAGGTAACTAAAAATAGGACCCACTAAAAATAGAAAATCTAAAAATAGGGCCCTCTAAAAATAGAATCCTTTAAATATAGGACCCTCTAAAAATATATTCTTGGTCTTCTTTTTAGAAAAACTGTCCACATCACCCTGGATGATTGGGATGACACCACCACATAAATACTTCCAAAAATAGAAAGTCATATGAATACCCTTGACTTCATACTCATTAATCTCACATTTTCACAAGGGATTCAAATATGAAATCAGAACTATCATGTGGGCCCTGATGATCAACATGGTAAAAATAGTAATATGGGTGGCATCATCTGGAAAAAGGTCCAAAGGCCTCTGGATGCCTCAAGGATCAATAATGTGCTCTTGGAATTTGAATCTAGGGCCTGTATCACAACCTTCCAAAAATAACAAGTTCTTGCATGTCACCGAAAAAAAGTGTCATCGGGCCTAGAATCTTGCAAGGACTCATATTGTGTGCTCTAAAATTCCCCAAACTTTCAGGAGACGCACTCGAACCATGCCACCTAAAAAGTAGCAACACCTGTATGTATACATCTCTCTCTCAAAAATGCATGGAAACCCAATAGACTGTGACTCTGAACTAAGCAACCCTGTATTGATCATGTACCTTCCTCATGTGTGAACCAACCTCCTGCTCAACATAAGTGCTAAAACCCCTAGGAAAATCTCAGTATTCCAACCATAAGTGTTGCATGATGGATATTAACCCTCAATATTTTCAAGGGTGAAAATGTAGGGTTTAACAATGGAGACTTAAGGGGACGGGATCCCCCTGTGGGATTTCGAGAACCATAAGAATATATGTGTCCATTCAATCAAACCGATTCCCTATGATGCCTCTGTAAGATGTACCAATGATGTTCTGTGAACTAAGGAATGCGTACCAAAATAACCCTATAACTGTGTGGAAGGATAGAAAGGCCTTGTAAGCTGATGAAGAACAACCTGTAAATATGACCTGTAGTACCATAGCATATCCAATGGGCCATGGAGTTAAATTATATAATCCTCCCACTTCAAATTAAATACCAAGGGGTCCTAATGTACGATCACAACCAATAATGTCAATGGGTCCTAATGTATGATCACAACCTGACACTGTGAAAGATGTTCTGAAGTTGAATAGTGATAAGGATCATCCAAACAAGGCCCGATGATGCTCAGCCTTATCAGATGCAAAATAACCGCCAATGAGGCTAGTGACTACTAAGGTGCTCTAGTTCTAGGTCATATGTAGATAATTTTTTGAAGCCAATACAAGATGACCTGTTGAAAATAAAAGCAATGGTGTCTCTCTTCCCTCAGTGCGAAGTGATAACTCAAGAACAACAAGATGACAAAACCATGTACCATATCCCTATGTTGAATGGGGGGACAACTGAGTCAAAGAAGAAGACTGAATGATAAGAGATGAGGAGACAAGTCATAATATAACTCAAGACACGCCTATGTCTCCTCAAACTACCTATATTAAAATCTAAATGATTAAAGAACAATGAAAAAGGGAACCCCCATCCAGGTTCTACCTAATGATAGACACAAAGGATCGACATGCGTAAGATAAACATTGAAATTTTGTCCCAGGAATAACATTTATGGACAACCATTTATTCACAAAAAGGAAAGACGCACAAGAATCGACCACATGTTGATATAACTAAGATAAAATCAACGACACTTATGAAAAAAACTAAAAACTAAATATTGAAATGGAAGACACTTGCAACGAAAATTGTAGATTGTTGTGCTAAAATGTAAAAAAACAGCTAGCTAAATTACTGAAAGAAAAATGCGAAAAGGAAAGACAACTACCTTAGACCCAATTTTTTTTACCTCAAAGCTACCATGATTAAATAATCATATTCAAAGGACCAATGTAGCCATGCAACTAAATTATCAGTTCGACGAGAGAGGTGAACAAATTCAATCCTCCAGGGGGACCAACCATGAAATCTCATATGACCCAAAGTGGCCTTGAAGTACTTGGTGGTGAAGCCATAACTTAAGGGTTCTAGTTGACCAAAGGCTAGTTGGGACTTAGAGCATGTTATTTAAATAGTAACAAGCATGAATGCATGAGAGCCGAAACTCTTGGCATATACCTATTGAAATACCTCCATCATTCTAAGATCAACTAGGTCACAATGAACTCTAATATCCAGGCTTTGATCAATCTATGAATCCTAAAGAATAATCTATGGATGCAAAATCATAGGAAAAGTCTAAGGGACATCATCCTCTAGTTGAACCAAAAGTGGCTCCTATTTTTTTAATGGTATTAGATCAAATTGTTCCTCAACCACTGTTGTGATAGGAAAGGATGAAGCCTCTACTAGGCTGGGCATAGATGAAATCCCTTATTGATTGATCTCTACTTGGTGAACTTGTGTTTCCTCCTCTTGAAACTTTTCATCCTATTGAAAGTTCTCATCTTCGCTAATCGGAGGAACCCATGAAATCTCTAGAGTAATCACATCTTCACCTTCATCTTCTTGGAAATATGCCTGTGACTCAATTGGTGTATCTATTAGATCCAGATAATGTAAAATTGGGAAATCACCCTCCTGTTCATATATGGGAACTTGATATGGTGTAAGTTGTGTTTCATCTTCAATAACACATACTTATTTCACTTCTGTAACAACCAATGGTTGAATATCATCGAGTGGAGTTTCCTTCACTGGTTGGTCTGGGATTGGGATCATAGGGAGTTCACAATATGCAAGATGGTTTATTTCTAACTTGATAGTTACATCTTGCACTTCCTCCAGACTTTGAGGGTCTTCATCACTGAGAAAACAAAAAAAAATACCATCAAATGCCTCAAGATAATAAATTAAAGAAAAAAATTCATTAGGCCTCACTCTATAAGGAATTTGATTCTAAAATTTGAAAAAACGAGCGTTAAATTAACAAATAGTTTCACTTTCACGCTTTTTAATAATTGAAAAAACTATGCATAAGAAGAAAATGTCTTGTGTGTTTTCCCATCTTTCAGTGAATTTATCCTAGAAGGAATCCCATCCATAAATGAAATCATCTGGAAGGGGATTGTACCATGCTCGTTCCTCCCACGCGAGGGTCAACACAAACATCCTCATCACCACATCTTCATGTTCCACATTAAAAACACCCACTACTTGAAAAAATTTAGCCAAGTGATCCTCAACTGATTCTCCCAACCTGCCTAAAAACAAAGGTATGTGTTTAAGCCACTTAAGTATAGGAAAGTCATGAGAATAATTTGGGAATGAAACAAAACTTAGTGGGTCAAAAGCAGAAAATCTCCACCTTATTAGTGGCCTCACAACTGCATCCATATTGCTAGTCTTAGATTAAAAAAAGCACATCAACTAGCTCAAGATGAAAATAAAATAAAGATGAAGATTTCTAAGATACACTCACCATAGTGTTCGTAAAAAAATAACTTACCTAATAACTCGATATGCTTACCAAATTTGAGCAGCGTTCTTGGCAAAAGAAAATTCTTGTTCTAGAAAAAGATATTAAAGTTTGTTGAAGCTCAGAACTTGACCTTTTGAGGGAATCAAAATTGAAAGATATTCTTGTGTAAGTCCCATGTGGATTCATCCCTAGATACTGTGGAGTCGCTAGATGAGTTAGAAAAAATAAAAAAATTAAAGTAAAAACTCACCGATGTCATTTACCAAGGCTGGTGTTCCTCGACAATGATGCCAAATTGTTAGCACAAATTTCTACCCTCCAATCTGATATGATAAACATGTTACGAAAGAGGTAAAAAATTGGATAATTATAAGATAAATAGCCCCATATGTCATGGGATAAACCCCTCTCCATTCGGGCTAGACATTTCTAGCCTCAGGGGGAGTCCCTAGGCACAATGAAGTTCCCTTGTGGTTGATTTAAGGTCCAAAAACTAAAAAATCAGCGAGTTGTTTTACCTTGGACAACGTGTAAAGAATTCCAAAACAGTGGAAAAGTTGATCTAACACACTTGAAGGGAACTTGTAGAATTAGCACAATGATAATAGAATGGAAAAAGAAAAGAAAACTACTTAGAGGATTGATACCATCATAGTAAATAACTAAGAAATGACATATCAAATTACAAATTCACCAAAATAATGTTCAAGAAGAGAGGTTCAAACAATAAAAAAAATCTTCTTTATTGATCCATCTTTACAAGAGTATTGGTTGTGCCACATTTGAAAATATCACAACTGATACAATGAATACCTTTGCTCAATGACACACTACTAGAAGAGAGAGAGAGAGAGAGAGAGAGAGAGAGAGAGAGAGAGAGAGAGAGAGAGTGTATGTTTCTCCTGCTAAGAACCGGAGAAATAACCCATGGAAATCCTCCAATATATAGCTAGACTAGGGAGCACATATATGAAGGAGAAGGAGGGATGCATGAGGAGGATAATAATAGAGTCTAAGTGGATGTGGGGAGGAATAGTGAGATGACTGAGAGTGAGTGTGAGTTTGAATGCACATGAATGAGTGAATGGTGAGCTAAGTGAGTGAGAAAAGGGTTGAAGTAAGGTGCATGACATGCATGGGAGAAGGAAAATGTAGATTCTGAGTTTAGATTGGGCACATGAGTGCATGGTGAAGTTAAGTGAGTGAGTGAAAAATAAAATTGAAGCACATGGTATTCATGAGGGAGATAAGGTGAGTTGATGGAGAAAGGGTGAGTGGAAGTGAGAGTGGAAAAAAAACCCAAGTCAACTGGAGAGTGGAGGTTCATTTGACTTAAGCATGATGGAGATAACTCTAGTGAACTCATGCGACCCCCATAGCTTTGGAAACATGCACCCTAGCTTAGGTGGACTCCACATCTAACTAAATAACTGCCACATGTCGACCTCTGAGGATGCCACTTGGCACTTCATGGACGATGAATGGACCTACTAAATATAGAGGTAGCTAAAAATAAGACCCACTAAAAATAGGAACTCTAAAAATAGGGTCCCCTAAAAATAGAATCCTCTAATTATAGGGCCCTCTAAAAATAGATTCATGGTCCTATTTTTAGAAAAAACTATCCACATCACCCTGGATGACTGGGATGACACCGCCACATAAATACTGCCAAAAATAGAAAGTCGTCTGAATACCCTTGACTTCATACTCATTAATCTCGTCTTTCCGCAAGGGATCCAAATATGCAATTAGAAATGTCATGCGGGCCCTGATGCTCAACCTGCTAAAAATAGTAATATGGGTGACATCATCCAGAAAAAGGTCCAAATGCCTTTGGATGCCTTAAGGATCAATACTGTGCTCTCAGAATCTGAATTTGGGGCTTGTATCACAACCTGCCCAAAATAGCAAGTTCTTGCATGTTGTCCGAAAAAAGTTTCAGCAGGACTAGAAGCCTGGAAGGACTCATACTGTGTGCTTTGAACTGACCCAAATTGTCAGGAAACCCACTCAAACCGTGCCTCCTAAAAAGTAGCAAGACCTGTATGTACACATCTGTCTCTCAAAAATGCATGGAAACTAGGTAAACTGTGACTCTGAACTAAGAAACCCTGTACTGATATTGTACCTGCCTCGTGTGTGAACCAACCTCCTGCTCAACATAAGTGATAAAATCCCTAGGAAAATCTCAGTATGCCAACCAAAGTGCTGCATGTTGGCTCTTAACCCTCAAGATTTTCAAGGCTGAAAATATTGGGGTTAAAACTACGTCAGTCCTTGGTTGGATGAAAGGTATCAACATGATTCATCCTTTACATTAGTCATCATCATGAATAATAATCAACCTTTCTATGTCAATACTTGGTTAGATGCCAATAATCAACCTTTCTAGAATTCAATAGTAATTGCCAAGAAAAATTATTGCACATATCACATAATTTCAAGATTACACCAAGAATCTCCTTGTTGAACATGATGATGTTTTATGTAGATGTTTGTGCATTCTTTTGAGGGTGAATCTCAAGTTTGGTTTGGATATTTTTTATCTAATACAATCTCTATGTGGCAACAATGGTACAATCTCTTCATACATTGGTGGAGAGAGAAAATATCATTTTTCAGTTTTTAATGGATTTTAGTTATTTTAAAAATGATGATTTTGAAAGTGTAACAACATTCAATGGACGGTTTCATAAGCATTGTCTTGAAATTCTAGATTGCAAGGAATTTTGAAGCTGCTACCATGTTGATTTATGCCACTACCTATTATTATCAGTTCTCACTATTTATTAGAGAGAGACATTCTCCATATTTGGATGTCATGTTTGTTGATGCATTGGAACTTGAAAGTAATATGGTGATTTGCAACATGTTATTTATCTCTTCCCCCTAATCCCTGAATAAAGGTGAAGGTGGGTAAGGATCCAAGGCCACATTTCCCATTTCTAACCCTATGTAATCTTGTTTACAATAATGACTTATAACTCATCCATCATTTGAAGAGGATAAAATGACAACATCTGATTTTCCTTTAAAAATGTAAATTCAATTATTCAATGGATCCTTTCCATCCATTAGATACACATTACAACAATTCCATTATGATAATCCATTATTTTTTGATGAAATGGGGTTTTCAAGAATTTTGAATATCATCTTCACCCTAAAAGTCTTTTTGGGCTAGCGTACCATGTAAATATGGTTGATGAAATTATGTGAGAATGAATAATATCCATGTGGGTTTAATTGATTATAAATTAGAGGCTTCTGTAGATATCTTTATCAAGGAGGTGAATCAGAATTATAATGAAAATTCAAAGCAACACTTGAAATCAGGTTTTGGGACTCCTGTTAGTAGCAAGCATGTGCTGGATGAGATTGTAAATGAGATGGTTTCTCATGAATTTCATGTGCAACATGATAGAGAAAATCTCAATACTATTAATGATGGGTTTGCCTCCTCTACTTGTGCAAGTAGTTGGTAGGAAGATGATAAAAACAAAGAAGATGGTGTTTTGCAGTGATAGATTATGAAATTAATGAGTTATTTAATGGACTATTTGCTATTTGGAATGAAATCACTATTATTAATCTCTTTCCTAACCTTCATTAGATTTTGATTTTGATATGAATGAAGTTCAAGAAGGTGACGAATCCAGACAACACAAGGAATGTGAGAGTAATGAATCATTTGGTGAATCGATTGCTTATTTGATCATTTTCAACCCCCTTTGGATCATGTTTTTGACAAATACAAGGAAAACAATCAACCACCCATTGAGAAGGAGAAGGCATTGACAAATGTCCTTTTGCATGATGACGAAGATATTGTTGTTGACAACCTCTTACTCTAGGATGCAAGTATATTGTTATCTAGTGATTTCCTTACTGAAAATCATATTAGTAACTCACAAAACAAATATACACTACTGAAATATTCAACTTTAAACATGCAACGAAAGAAAAAACTGGAAACCAAATCATGCACACATCATCACCAATATTTTTGGGTAGATACCCCTAGAAAAACCCTGGAGGGAAAACCAATGCTGAGAATTATTGTATTATGATAAAATCATGGCTCCCATAACAAGGTTAACGGCCCACTGAGAGAAATACAATTGTAGACAAACCTAAAAAAAATTGTTCTGTTGTACAACCCAAAACTACATCCCTTTTTAGATGTACATGATTGTACCTACTGCACACATGTGTACACGTTCCTTTCTCCATCGACACCTACATACACCTATAAAAATTTTGTATGGAAAGATTCGTATGGTGCAACACTTCCTATGGGATCGCATGACTAGAACCCACTTGTGGCAACCTTTATTCTCTCTTCTCCCTAATTTGATCTCTAGATGGAAGTCCTTCTCCACCTACCCAACTATATCTTGAATCACAGTCCTTTGTGATCCAACTCTCTATGTGTTGACTCTCTCAACACAAGTATCAAGTGTAAGAACAAATTCTTCTTTGCTTCTACACTCTCAAATGACTCCACACTAGCAAGAGTCCTTATTTTCTATCTCTGTGTGAAAGTGTGACCTTGGTCTCTCACCAAAGTCTAACCTTGGTATATCACCAAAGTTGTCTTCTCCTTTACCCCAACGTTGCTTTTATAATCTTGAGGTATAATCTATTTCTAATCTCCAAAGTGATTGATGATCGAGATTACTTCAAACTTCATTTTCTATTTAGATTACATGCTAATTATGTTTATCATTTCCTTCAATAACTCAATTAATTCAATAATTAATTAACAAAAGCACTTTAATTTAATAATTCCTTTAAATAAAGTAAAGTTACCAAGATATAAGTCTTTGGACG
Organism: Picea engelmannii; assembly: GCA_009831015.1. Lineage (NCBI taxonomy): Eukaryota > Viridiplantae > Streptophyta > Pinopsida > Pinales > Pinaceae > Picea > Picea engelmannii. The sequence goes on from ML776581.1 coordinate 6,469,384, forward strand.
ACTTTCGAATGCTGGACACCAAGCCTATGCAAAAATACTTGTCTGATGCTACATGCATCAACAATCCCTCTTAGCAAGGAAGTTCCCAAATTATCAACATTGATTCAACTATAGTGGAAACACTTCTAAAAATGTATAAGACAACAAAAAGAATAAATATAATCAGCAGAAACCTTCTCCCTTCTACAAAAGAGATGATCTCAAGGAAGTAGTTCAACCAAAAAGACCTCCTAGAACAAGGTATCAAAATCCATTTCTTGGTTACTGTTTTTGTTGTCATAATTTTGGGCACAAAGCCATTAACTATAGGGCCAATGCAAGAGATAACTAATTGAGAAATATATATTCTTATAAGATTCCCAAGAACAATTTGTGAGCAACAAAAACATAACATCTCATGGGTTTTCTGATAGAAACTACAACTCATTTTCTCCACTAATGAACTTCATCGTTAAATGTTACAAGTGTAACAAATTTGGTCATAAAGCACATGAATGCATAAGTAGGATGGAACCCACCAAGAAAAACATGAAAGACATATTCCCTGGTAAACATAAGGAAGAAAACAAAAGCGCGTGGAGAAGAAAATCATATCAGCAAGAGAAGGAAGAAAACAACCTAGCCCTACATGCACAAAGAAAAACAAATCAGCGGTATGTTGACAATGGATGTTCCAAACACATGATAGGGGATCAAAGCAAGTTCTTAGTTCTTAAAAGGGAAAAAGGAGGAAATGTCACCTTTAGAAATGATGTTTCTACCAAAATAATTGGAAAAGTAAAAGTCAGCCTTGGAAATGCAAAATCCAAAGAAAAAAATGTGTTGTTGATAGAAGACATGAAGCACAATCTTCTCAGTGTTAGTCAAATGTGTGACCAAGGACATATTCTAGCCTTTGACTCTGAAAAATGTGAAATAAGAAAGAAAAAATCGAGAAGAACGATTGCTAAATTGTTAAGATCTCCTAACAACATATTCATTTTGGATGAAACAAGAGGAGATAAATATTTCATGGGATAGATCGATCAAAGTTGGCTATGGCATAGAAGAATGGGACATCTTCACTTTGATAATTTGGTAAAAATAAGCAAGAGGCAGGTTGTAAGATATATTCCACCAATCATAAAACCCTTAGATCCTATTTGCAAGCACTACCAACATTGAAAGAAGACCAGAGTCACTTTCAAGACAAAGAACCTCAAATCCCCTGCAGTTAATTCATACTGACCTTTGTGGGCCACCCAGAATCAAGAGTTTTCAAGGTGAACATTATTTTATATTATTCATTGATGATTATACTAGAATTACATGGGTTGGTTTTCTAAAGAAAAAATCAGAAGCATTTGACAAATTAAATGTGTTTAAGGAAATGGTTGAAAATGAAAATAATCTTAAAATCAAGTGATTACGATTATACAATGGAGGTGAGTTTACCTCAAATGACTTTGAATTTTTTTGTGAGAAGCATAGAATCAAAAGACAATTCTGAACAACTAGAACACCACAACAAAATGGTGTTGTAGAGAGAAAAAACATAACCATACAAGAGCTATCCAGGACCATGTTGAATGACTCCAAAGTGTCAGATATTTTTTGGAAAGAAGCAATACATACTATTGTTCATATCCTAATCAAAGGATTACTTAGATCAAACCGCGATAAAACACCGTATGAGTAGTACATTGACAAGGAGAGAATATCCCTTTTTCCATTGATGTCAAAAGGGGAGAATATATAAGAAGGGGGAGAGTTGCATAAAGCATAGGAGAACTGAGATAACTAAGTGTTGTTGTCAATGACAAAGGGGGAGAAGACTTTGTGTTAATAACGGTGAAGGATTTGCATAAGAAGCGCTAGGACACATATGAAGGATGAATAATATGTTTATATTAATGATGAGGAAGAACGAGGAAGTACAGGGAGTGCAAGCTGGACTCAAAGTACGAGGGCGCAAAAATTTTGAGCATGCAAGAAATAGCAAGGAAAAATCCCATGTTCATATATCCCACATTCATTGGGAAAATCATATTCGAAGGGTTTATATTGTAAAATATCTTTTAATTCACTTGAAAGTGAATAGAGGAGCTACAAAACCTTGTGTGCAAAGTAACCTTTTGGTAGAACAATGGATACAAAGATGGTTAAATCCTAACCATTGATTCTCTAAGATCAACGACCAAGATCAAAGGTTTGAGGCTTGTGGTGGGAACTAAAAAATTACTAAGTCCCAAGACGTTGTGGAGTGGAAAAGAATTGGAAGTATGTGCGAAGAAATTTAATAGCCTCATGGCCCCATGGACTCGTGGTGAAATATTGAAAAATGGTTAAGTATAAAGAATATGTCGAATGGTCAATGTCTCAAGAAATGGATAAGTATTAATATTGAATCAGTTGGACGAAAAAATCCACAAGAATCATGGAAATGATATAGTCCCGCGAACCGCGATGAAATCTCAAAAAATCACTAAGTGTTGAGATGTCATGGAGCTGTGGAGAATCAGAGGTATGTAAAGAAGTGAGAGTGAACCCATGGACCTATGAACCTACGATGAAAAGATTGAAAAATGACTAAGTGTTGAGACTTAGTAGAGATAGTGAGCATGAAGGAATAAGAGAAAACCCCTGTAACCACAGTAATATATTGAAGAATTGGATAATTACGAAGGAATGCCTAAGTATGAAGAATGAAAGATCAGATGGCCTAGGAGGTAGCCACGTGTCAGAGATCCGATGGCCTAGAAAATTACCACATGTCACAGATCAAACATTCTAGACAACCCACAATTAAATGTTTTGAAATGCATCTAAGTGGGTGCAAAATGAGTGCAGGGGAACTTGGGGGTACAATTTGGACATCACAGAGATGAGAAGAGATGTGGCTTAGACCCATGAACCCGCAATGAGTCTTCAATAAATTGTCTAAGTATTGGTAAAGAAAATATATACAATAGATATGAATCTAAGATTTGATCGAATGTTGGGTGTGAACCAAAGACCCGTAGTCCTGATATACTAAAGAAGAATAAAGTGATGATCGAGATCAAATCAAGGATAGATTGGAGGAATGTTGAGCATTGAGAGTGTATTGTGATTTTTGATGGACCATGAAGTAAATCAAAAGATGATATTAAATCCAAGAACAAATCCCATGGTAACTGTACGTTTAACTTATTCTTTGAATAAATCAAGCGCAAAAAAGAAGAGATTTTGGACAGGCTAGTGTAGCATGGTTTTGTGGAGATCTAGAGACGAAATCGTATTCTTTGGATATGTGGACAAATATTTGGGTGTATATTTTATATAAATATCCATGATCCTGTGAATTTTTATGTGTGAGTTGTGAAAATATTTAACGAAGATTCAGAGGTTTGCGGAACCAAAGGTGAGAAGAGTAGCAGTAAGAATGAAAGAGGAACATGTCAGGGTGGAAGGGTGGTGCAAGGCAGAGGATTGGTGTCCTCATATTTATTAACAGGTTGGTGCTTATTTTTTTGGTGTCTGTAGACTGTAAGTAGGTGCTTACAGTGAATATTAGTGTCTTCAACAGATTAACAGGTTGGTGCCGGGTAGATTGGTGTATGTAGACTATAAGTTGGTGCTTACAATGAGGATTGGTGTCCTTAATAGATCAATAGGTTGGTTCCTATCAAGTTGGTTCTTGAAAAATTGTAAGTGGGTTCTTACTTGAGGGATTAGTGTCCCTCATAGGTTGAATCATGTAAATAATGTAACTCTTGATTATTATAAAACAAACTTTCCATGGTTTTCTCCCTTATTGGGTTTCCACGCAAAATATCTGTGTATTGTGCCTTTGTGTTAATATTTGTTGATATGTAATTATCTACATTACTTATATGATGATTACTTAAAGTGGTAAAAGAGAAAAAATGTTAAAATCTTCTCAATACTAATTCACCCCCCTCAGTATTGTTGAATATTCCAATAGAAAGAACCCTACAGGTTACTTGCAACCATGATATGGAAGTTATACGAAGAAGAGAAGAGCACCACTTCAAGTTAGAATGGACCCCAATAGTGCATTTCATGGAAAAGAAAGGATATATTTTCAACTGGGAACAACTACTATCCATCAACATTTTCCATGCATCAAAAAGAGTAATAGGGGTAAAACCACCATGGTTTTATATGTCTTCCTATTCATTTGATGCTATATGTGTTGCAAATCGTTTTCTTGGAATGGGTTGGGATTGGAACCCTACATGATTTCCAATTCATGTCTATTGTTTTCAAATATGGGAAGATAACTATAAAAGACATTTTTATGATATATGTGAGAAATTTTTGGTGCCCCTATATTCTATGATATACAAACACAACCATCTGAGTATATATACAGAATCCATGCAATCCATAAAGGACATTGGTGATTGGTACGAAGGGAAGTACTACACCTACATTATAATTTATGGTTGTGCAGGTGCAATAAACCTTCTACCTAAATATATACCAAATAAAATGATGATCAAGGAGATTGCATACCAAACAATAGATGCTGGAATCACTAAAATACTAGCTTCTAATTCAAAAATATATTGACCAAAATTTCCATGAAAAATAGCAACACATACATTTGTTGGACAACTGAGAGGGGGGGTGAATCAGTTGTTACCGTGCTTAAACAATAATGATTCTTTTAAAATCTTTACAAGGCACTCAATGATGATCACAATAATGCAAAGAGATAAACAAAGGCACATTCAGCATCAGTCACACACATGTGATACACATAGATAGATATTTCTTGAGGAAATCCATAAAGGGTAAAAACCTCTTTTTCTTTATATGATAAGTAATAGTTACATTCTTTACATTATCATACACATGAGGACCAACTCATAATGAGGCTACAACCTCTGTTTTGCAAGCTGCAACTTGCTGAGAGCACCAACTCTCTGTTTTCTCTAGCACCCACTAGAAGGAAGCACCAACTCCCTGGTTTCTCTAGCACCAACTAGAAGGAAGCA